>DWQW01001430.1:0-33684 GCA_018249695.1 Heliconius erato demophoon | reverse complement strand
CGTTGAGTTCTGCCCCTCAACACGCAATGCCTCCAGAATTCGGCAGAAAGTGGGGAACGGAGTGTCTTAACACTAGGTTCCCTCTGCCTACCCTGCTGTGTGCGGGATACAGCGTGAAGCTGATAATGATATATATATAATAAGATATACAGAATATACATAGAAAGCACATATTTTCAATGTACAGAAACGACTTTTCTACAGATTTATTATAAGTATAGATAAAATTTAGCATAGCGGCAACAGGGTCACAAATGTGCGACTGTAAAGGCGACTATTGTAAATTCGATTCCCACTTGGGGGATGATTTTTTTATACTTTAATTTCTGCCACTCAACACGCAATGCCTCCAGAAGAATTCGGCAGAAAGTGGGGAACGGAGTGTCTAAACACTAGGTTCCCGCTGCCTACCCTGCTGCGGGATACAGCGTGAAGCTGATTTGATTTTATTTGATTTAATATAAATATATCAAATATTTTAGATACTATTTTACACGTGTCTACAAACGACGTTACCGCAAAGTTTCAACTAATACGAATAACCGTCAGTTTGGGAGAGTAAAGCCACATAATCCTCAACTTAGTTGAAGTGTATTCCACTCGATAGATTAGTTCTGTGAACTGGTATATACTCATAATATAACATATGTTGCTGCAAGTGTAAAGTATTATATATTAAATATAATGTAAAATTTAAAAAATCTAATTCAAAAAAGAGGTCAAATGAAAACTGCAATTTTTTTTAAAATTTTGTTTATTTTCATATTAAAGTAAGTACAAATAAAACGTAAGCCAAAAAAATTATTATAAAAATATAGGGGTGTACTCAATTGAGTACACTGACCGCCTAAGTGTGAACATTTTCAACATGATGATGTGGCTTGCCTTGATTTTCTCTGTTTATCCTGGCGTCAATAAAATCGAGTTATGTGACGTCCAAACATGAGTTGATCCATAGGATTATCATTACACATTACATGTAAACGCCAGGCATTAGAAACAGCCATATCCACAGTAAAAATCAAGCTGCTACCCAATTTTTGTAAAAAACGAACTGGTTTTCCACAAATAAATTGTTTGACGGGATGGTGGTTATAATATTTCACCATTGATTCATCGACGGAGATACGATCCTTATATCACGAATCCTATGCATTGTCATGGCTTTGCTGATAAATTCTACACCTATGCCTTTATGTAACGACGACATTGGTTTTCGAGGTAGCTTGTGCTGTATTGATTTAGTTAGAGTATAGTTTGCTATTGGATATGATCGTATAAATAATATCATTATCCATTATCTTTTCAAGTATTTGTACAGGGTTGAGACCCTTCAGTTCTTTACCAATATCGCTTTTCTTATAAGAGACTTCTGTTGAAATTTGAAATATGAAAGAATATGAAGGAGTACATTTGCGCCATCAAAACGTCTTGTTTTATGACACAATTGGTTCATCATCACGGTCACTGTGCGTAGAATCCCTGCTACGTACCTCTATAGTACCATGTTCGTTTTGCAGTATGGAACACGCCGCCATATCTTCATCGGCTATCTCCTCTTCATCAGTGAATGCAATTGGAACAGGTGGTATGGTAGCCAAGTCACATTTGTCATCTTCGCTATGATGCAATACAGCTTCGATAGTTTCCTGAAGGCCACGGTAACTAGTTATACCTGTAAATCGCTGTTTTTTCATTGCAAAGTATCTAAAACAGAAATTGTAGTTATATATGTTGTCAGTGTACTCAACTGAGTACAGTTACATTTACAAGACGCTAGTTTTGTTGTAGTAATATGTAATTAATTTAACAGTTTTTAATACATATCTTTAACACCTAATGCATCGAAATAAATCGAAATAAAATACTTAAAAACACTAATTACCTCAAAAAATCTAAAATCATTTACTTACCGCGATGACGTTTCTGTAACACAACTTCAACTGGCATTTTTTTATAAAAAATGTACTAATAATAATGTCAACTTACTTGTTATTTATGAATACACTTAAAGGGTCTTACAATGAAGTAAAATAATAAAGTACCCCACGCGCACTTGACGAATTCTGGCAATTTCTGGCGAAACGAATTCTGGCAAATTCTTGACGAATTCTGGCGAAACTCAAATGAGTATGGTGACTTCTAATGGGTTGAATCAGCTTCACGCTGTATCCTGCACATAGCGGGGTATGCAAAGGGAACCTAGTGTTCAGATACTCCGTTCCTCACTTTCCACCGAGTTCTGGAGGCATTGCGTGGTGAGTGGCGAAAATCAACGCCACCAGGGCAAAGAAATGAAAATACAAATGTCAATAAATATTTTCCGTTTCCTTAAGTGGGGATCGAACCCACAACCAGTTGATTTTATAGTCACATTTTGTGCCCCTGCGCAACGATTGGCCTCGTGTATGTAAAATTGATAATTAATATATAAATATATCATCGTGGTGCAGAGGCACATGCGTGTAATTGTAAATACGACAAGTTGTGGGTTTGATTCCCACTCGGGGTAGTGAAATATTTAATAATTTGTTGTTCCTCGCTCTGGTAACGAGGCAAAACACGGCCTTAATGACACAATGCTTCAGGCATTCGGTGTAAATTGGGGAACAGAGTTAGGTTCCCAGGTTCCCTTTACCTACCCTGCTATGTGCGGATTTCGTCCCGTGAAGCTAAAAAAACAATATTTATATATTTAATTCTTTTCCTGTTTATATAGATTTTTTTGCAGTTCATCACTGTACTTGCGATATATTATATTATTTACATAAAATAATATAAAATATGATAAACTTTCTGCTCGCTTTTGCTCTGTTATAGATTTGCCCAAAATATTTTTTTTGCTATAAAAAATTACCATGAGTTCCTTGTGACGCAGAACCACAAGCGTAGGGCTGTAAACACTACGGTTGTGGGTTCGATTTCCAGTCAGGGGACTAATTTTTTTTTTCAGCTTCACGCTGTATCACGCACACAGCAGGGTAGGCAGAGGGAACCTAGTGTTAAGACACTCCGTTTCCCACTTTCTGCCGAATTCTGGAAGCATTGCGTGTTGAGTGGCAGAACTCAACGCCGCGTTTAGCCTCGACACCAGAGCGAAGAAATGGAATATAAATTTAAGTAAATATTTCATCTCCTCGAGTGGGGATCGAACCCACAACCAGTCGGTTTTACAGTCACACTCCGTGCCGCTGTGCCACGACTGGCCTCCTGGATTATTTTTATTGTCGGTCTAATAACAAGGGAAACGTGGCTTAATATTTCATCTCTCAACACGCAATGTATGGAGATTTAGTACTTTTAGTGTGTTCGGCACATCACCAAATTTATTTTATTTAATATTTATTTTTATCTACTCAATCTAGAGTCAGTTTCGTTACTAAGCAATATCTGTATATATCTATATAATAAAATTATATAATATTCCACTTGTATGTACTTAATAATACTAAAAGTATTTTTAAATATTTATATCATTGAACATAATTTTCTTGATAATAATTAATAACACTTTAATTAGAGGTCTATACATATATGTAAATAGAAATTAAATGTCAGTTCGAAAAAAAAATATTTCGCCAGTCGTGGCGCAGAGGCACAAGTATGTGACTGTAACCGTGACAGGTTGTGGGTTCGATCCCGATAGGAGAAGATAAAAATATTTCATATTTCAATATCTTCGGTTTAGTGTTGAGGCAAAGAGCGGCGTTGAGTTCAGCCAATCAATATGCAGTGCCTATCGAACGGAGTGTTTTAACACTAGGTTCCCTCTGCCTATACCTCTGTGTGCGGGATACAGCGTGCAGGTGAAAAAAATGTCTTCAGTTGGAATCATTTCGTTAATTCGTAACCGCGCTACTTTATTTTATACGCATTTATCAGATTAACTTAAGTAAAGATTTTTTTACGATGATTTTTACGATCCCGTAATTTATTCAATTATGGTGGAAAAAAAAATATTGCATCGTTCTCAATCTTATAAGAGTTTCACGCTTTGTCTCGCGAATATCAGAGTGGGCCCACCTCTCTAATTAAGACTCTCCACATTCCGCTTTCTAAACTCAAAGTGCAGCGGTTTTCTTCTTATGCATTCATTTATTTTCATTTATTCAGATTGACACTGTATCCCACATCTAGCATGGTAGGCAGGGGAAGCCTATTGTTAAGACAATCCGCTCTCCACTTTCCGCCGAATTCAAAAGGGATTGCACATTGAGTGAAGAAGAGAGACGAAAAAATTCTTCGACCGAACCTCACACACTTATACCTTTGCGTCTCAACTCGCCTCACTTAATTAAATTAAAATTAAAAATCCCCCCCGAGTGCGGATCAAATGCTGTACCACAGCGCCACGATAACCTCAATTTGGATTCTGATCTATATCCATAGATTTTAAAATTTCCTTAGATTATCAGAAATTGATTTATTAATTTTTTATTAATAATATATTAATACGTTGTTTCGAAAAGAAAGTAAAAATTTAAATATATACTTTCTGAAAATGAAGCAACATGTGGACAAGATAATTTTGGATGTGATCTCCTCTTGTGGCTTCCATCACTCTACAGTGTAGTCCATACGTGTAGAGTCTACACGTATGGAATTTATACGGAAAACGGAGATCGGAGTGTTTCGACACTAGGTATTCTTAGGACTATCCTGCTATACGCGGAATACAGCGTGAAATAAAAAGAGATCAAAATGAGAATGAAACTGGCAACCCTTAATTATACATTTAAAAAAAAGTACTTAAAAAATTCCGCGGATATATACATGTATGTATCCATATTCTAACATATTTTAATAAAACTTCCTTTTCCTTATCGAAAACGATTAGAGAGGTCGCCAGTTCACTTTAGTTGGCGACAGATACACGCGGTGTACAATAGTGCTAATAATAAATGTAAAATTATATTTAAAAATATATATTATTATATAATATTAATAATCAGTATAATTTTTTCATAATAATAATAAAACAAAAAAATAAAAATTATACATGGATTCGGAAAGACAATACCTGCTGGCACCCACTGCTTCGGAGCTCGCCTACAATAGATTAAGGTATTTTTTTACGTTTGATATATAATTATATAAAATTGGAATAAAAAAGAAAATAAAAAATAGAACATATTTTTTTAAACACTTAGTCTTTTAAGTCTTTCGATATTTTTTTCTTCTTATCCTTCGTTCTATGAATTAAAAAAAAATCAAATTAAATCAGCTTCACGCTGTATCCCGCACACTGCAGGATAAGCAGAAGGAACCTAGTGTTAAGACACTCCGTTCCCCACTTTCCGCCGAATTCTGGAGGCATTGCGTGCTGAGTGGTTGAACTCAACGCCGCGCTTGTCCTTGACACCAGAGCGAAGAAATGGAAATATACATTTAAGTAAATATTTCATCTCCTCGAGTAGGGATCGAACCCACAACCAGTCGGTTTTAAAGTCACACTTTGTGCTCATGCGCCACGGCTGGCCTCAATTTATTGATTTTGTTTAATGTTCGTTCTATTAATTTTATTTAATACCAACCACCCGTTCGCGGCTTCACCCGTTCGAACTATATAATTATTTATTTATTCATCTGAATGAATTATGTTTTAATAACATTATCATTTTAAAGACAATAGCCCAATCTACATTACAACAAAAATTTCAGGCAATTCAATGAAACAGTTATTTTGTAGAAATTTTGTGGAACAAAATACTTTATGCTACATTTTTTTTATTTGTGAACCGATTGAAATAAAATAACCAAAATACTAATTTAGCTAATGTTAAGGGATTAAAGTCATAGGGCCATTAAAGTCATAGTTGAGTTGTATTCAACATAAGCGTACGCAAGAGGACAGGCAAACAGACAAAAATAAAAAAAAACATCGATTCGGTTCTATATAATTGATAAATTACCCCAGTAATATAAACAGTGATCAGCTACAATTTATTTATATTAAAATAAAATCAGCTTCACGCTGTATCCCGTACACAGCAGCAGCAGGGAACCTAGTGTCAAGACATTTCCCCGACGAATTTTTCTAGGCATTCAGTGTGGAGTGGCGCAATTCAACGCCGAGTTATATTATTTGTGCCTTAGTATTAAAACGAAGAAATTAATATATTATAAGCAATAATTCATTTTATCGAGGAGGGATCGAACCCACAACCATCGCGTTGCAGTGACACCCTAGTGTCTCAGCGCTACGACGGCCTCAATTTAATAAATTTCATGTTAGTAATGCCGTCTGTATATTTTATTGTAATTCACTTTGTAATAGAAGAGTTTTATTTATGCTTAGGATTACACTTTTTAAGTAAGATTTTTATTATTTAAGTACTTTTGTTGTATGCATCATTTAACAAACACAACTTTCCTTAGTATCTTATTTTTTCTTTTTTCCTTCACACTGTATCCCGCATAGCACGGCAGAGTTATCAGAAGGAACTTGGGAAACTAGTGTTAAGTGTATAAGCTGCCTCGTTGCCTCGTTGCCAATGAAAATTGTGAATATTTCATTCCCCCAAATGAGAATCGAATTCATAATTATCGTTTATAGTCACGCTTCTGCCGCTGCGTCAAGACGGCTTCACCATAATATAATTTAAAATTATTATTCCCACTATTAAATATCTTTATCTTTGCCTTTAGAACTCAACCCACGTAGAATATTATATAAACGTGGGAGCTATTTACAAGTCAAATCGGTGGGAGACCTCAGTTGACCTTCGAGAACACAGTATCGATAACACTAGAAGAAAGTCACGTAAAACGCATACGAACCCCGGAGAGGAGAAAGACCGTTGAGTTTGAGGCCCTTTTCTCTCTGGCTACCCCGCTATTTTGTGTATTAATGAAAACGGAGTGTCCTAACACTAGGTTAAGTTTCCCTCTGCTTACCCTGATACGTACGTAATAAGGAGTGAAGCTTAAAAATGTATAAGTTAACTAAGTAGTCTTGCCAAATATTTTTTTATGAAATTGTTGGTTAGCAAAGCAATTTTGCTTTATTTTTGCTATAGTTTTTTTCGGAAAAGGAAAACGAAATGTATTAACACTAGATTCCCTCTACCTACCCTGCTGGTGCTGCAGCTGATTTTTTTAGTTTCAAAGCAAATTTTTTACATGTTAATAATAGGTATTCTTTATTTTTTTTCATGCTTTCTTTAAAGAAAACCAGCTTTCAAGGACCCTTTATATAACTTCTTTGGAGGTCGTCGGCACAGTAGGAAAGCTCCTGGCTGTAAACATGATGGTTGTGGATCCTACCTCCTCTTTGGGGTGTGATTATGTTATAGTTATTAAGAAAACGTATAAAAATTTTGAACGTAGCGGGAAAAAATGATACGTTTTCTTAATAAGTGTGGAATAACAGTTTAAAAATGTTTAAAAAAGTGATTATATGAATTTATTCATTTTTTAACTGCACACAGCAAAGTAAGAAGAGGGAACCTGGGAATCTAGTATTAATTATTTCCATTAACGCACTTTCGTTCCCCAATTTGAGCCGAATTCTCAAGGTATTTCGTGTTGAGTGGAAAAACTCAAAGCAGGGCTTTCGCTCGTTACCAGAGCGACGAAATGAAAATATTAGATACGTCATTCGTCCGAGTAGGAATCGACCCTACTACCGTCGTGATTACAGTCACACGCTTGTGCTCGGAACTGGCTTCCTTTATTCGCTCTGGTAGACAAAGTGCAGCGTTGAGTTCCACCAATTAACACTTAATGTATCGATTCGAATTCAAGGGAAAGTGTACAACAAAATGTCTCAAAAATATGTTCTCCCTGTTTATTCTGAAAAGACCTTTTCAGAGTCAGTGTGTAGCTAAAAAATGTTTTCATTCTGTATCCCGCACACAGCAGGATGGCAGATCGAACCTAGTGTTAAAACACTCCGTTCCGAATTTTCCGCCAAATTGGTCCAAGGCATTGCCTGTGAAGTGGCGGAACTCAACGCCGGGCTTTTGATTTGGTCTCTCTACAGACACAACCACGTACTCCTGCACCACGACAATCTATTCTATATTTAACGTAAATTATTTCCGTCCTACAACATCACAAAGTAACTTATCTTAATTAGTTATATATTATACTATATATTAGCATGTATTATTAATAAATCAATAAAAAGGAAAACATGTCAATATAGATTATTATCGAATACTTTTAATAGTAAACAATGATTGTTTGTTATTAATTATTTTTTTATAATATATCATTCCAATACTTCATTTTTACCTTAATTAGCTTCACAATGTATCCCGCTCACAGCAGAATTGACAGAGAGAACCTGGTGTTAAGACACTCCGTTCTCCATTTTCCGCTAAAGTCTGGAGGCCTTTGTTGATGAAATTTTTGTGGCTTTTATTTTAATAATATTAACCAACTAAGTCTAGATTTTTTTCCATACTTTGTACGAGTCCACTTTTCTCATTGTAGTATTTATATTTCTAGAGCTGTTTTTAGCTTCACGTTGTATCCCGCACATAGCAGGGTAGGCAGAGGAAAACTGGGAAAGTTGTGTTCAAGACACTCCGGTCCTATTAAGACACTATCGTTTCCTACTTTCCGCCGAACCTAGTACTTTATTTTAGAAGTGTTTTTTTAGCAAAAAGCGTAGAACAGAGTGTCTTAATACTATTCTGCAATCCAGTATAACAACTCAATCGCCACTCAATATGCAATATCTCGAAACTTGGGTGGAGTTTCTCCACCAGAAGAACAGTGACAGAATAATTTCATTTAAGGTTCCCACCGCCTATTCTGCTATATGCGGGATTCAGTATAAAGTTAGTTAAGAAACAAAAGTTAAAAAACAAAAAAAAAATATGATAAACAAAGAAAGAAAACTTACATATGTACATCCGTATAATGACTGAATATAATATTTTTTTACGCTTTTCGAAACAGAAACAAATTGAAATTACTTACATATAAATCCATAAAACAAGGAATTCAAATGAAATATTTAATATTTTCATTTCGTCTTTCTGGGGGTCGAAGCAAAGCGCGGAGTTGAATTCCGCCATTCAACACGCAATGCCTTCAGAAATCTGTTAGGTTTCTTCTTCTAGCCTTGCTGTATGCGGGATACAACGTGAAGCTAAAAAAAAGAGAAAAAAAGAAAATAATTCAAAATAATATAAAAAACTTATATTAGAGGTATGTTGGATACAGATTCATTCATTCTTAATTTATTATTAGACAAGACCCAAAAAAAAAACTTCAAAGCTCATTTGAATTTCGACTTTGGCTTTAATATTTAAAAACAAAAAAAAATACCTGTTATCCAGTGACATTTTAAAATTAGCAAGAAATCTTTGTTTAATCCAGCTATTATTATATTTTGACAGTTTTAAAGGCGAACTACTTTTTGTGTTCATTATTTACTATAATTTATTCAGTTGCAAAAAGGTAAAAACGATGCGTTGGTGCAGCTATATGTCTAGCTGATTTAGATTTTTTTTTAGTTTGGTGCTGTATCCTGCATGTAAAAAAAAAATAAAAAATAATCCTACCACTTCATCACGACATCATTTGTAATATTTTTTAGCTTCATGTTATCCTACTACCCTACAGGGTAGGCAATTGGAACCTGGGGATCTAATGTTAAGACACTTCATTTCCATTAAGATACTTCCGTTCCCTAATGTCCGCTGAATTCGGGACACACAGAGTGGATGGAACCCAACGCCATGCTTTACTTCGTTACATTAAATGGGAATCGAACCATAAACCTGTCGTGTTTACAGTCTCTAATCAATCTGTGTTAATATCTAATATTATAAACTAAATCCATTTCTTTTCCAGGCCTCTCAGACACCATGAAGTCATCAACGCCCGCCGAGAACTGCCCTGGAGAACTGCAAGAATTTGCCTAATTTTAATATTTTGGGCGACAATGGCAATATTTCTATCTATCGTTGCATCAATGTTAATGAATCATAATTGTGGAACAGAGAACCTGGGACCAACACCGGCTGTTCCTCCTGTCCATCTGTCGTTTGGTCCTTTAGTATCATAAGATATAAATTTAAGTGCTGTATAGTACGTTCGATGAGTCGTGGCCGTCTTAAAATTAGTTGTTGATGGCTGTGTATATTTGATTTTAGATTTTGTCTTAAAAAAAAATAATTAGCTTCACACAGTATCTCGCACACAGCAGGGTAGGCAAAGGGGTACCTAGTGTTGAGACACTCCGCTCCCCACTTTCTGCCGAATTCTGGAGGCCGCGCTTTGCCTCGACACCAGAGCGAAGAAATGAATATATAAATTTATATTTCATTTCGTCGAGTGGGGAACTCACAACCAGTCGTATTTACAGTCACATTTAGTGTCTCTGCGCCACGACTGCTCTAAGATTTCGTCTTAGTTTTAATTATTTTCTGCCCGAATTATCTGAGCTATATGCTAAACTTCCGAAAACGAGTCTATGGCGGCCACGACTCGTCGATCGTACTTTAATTAAATTGTAAATTTTAGAGAAAGCTAGTTTAACTAATATAAAATAATCATAATATTCAATATTTTGTAAATTTTTGGGTTGGGTGTAGAAATAAGAATGTGGCGAGGACTAAGTAATTAAAATTGCGAGCAGTAGGTACGCATTCGATTCCGTGTAAATTGTGAATTATTTTCCCAACTCTGGTAACAATGTTACCGTCACCTATGACAGACTCTTGAGATACCTATACTTATCTATCTATAGTTATTCGTAATCTTAATTTGTTTTATTTTTTGACTGATGTTTTATTATTTTATTAGTAATGTATATTTTAAAATGTGAATTAACCTAAGCAATTGTTAAAATTTACTATGTATGTATTTAATAATAAATTTTAACAGTAGCATTTTTTTTATCAGCTTCACGCAGTATCCCGCACACAATAGAGTAGTCAGAGGGAACCTAGTGTTACGACACTCCGGTTCCCATTTACTGCCGAATTTTGGAGGCATTGCGTGTTGAGTGGAGAAACTCTACTCCGCGGTGTGCCTCGACACCAGAGCGAAGAAATGGAAATATAAATTTAAATCAATATTTCATTTCCTCGAGTGGGAATGGAACCCACAACCAGTCACGTTTACAGTCACAGCTTGTGCTCATGCGCCACGACTGGCCTCAATGAATCTATTTTATAATTTTCTCTAAATATATTTATGGCCGAGGCTGTCATGGTGCATAGGCACATGCGTGCAATTGTAAACATGACGGTTGTGGGTTTGATTCCCATAAGAATTCGGCGAACAGTGGGGCACGAAATTGTCTTAATGGGAACGGAGTCTCTTAACACTAAGTCCCCAGGTTCCCTCAAAAAAAATGATTTATGGTACTTTTCAATAATACGTGTATATTATGTATTCGCAACATATCTGTGATCTATTAAAATATAGATTAAATAAAATTACAATATAAGTATTGTTTTATTTTTTCCCCACGATGAAATTGGACACGTTAAAATTAAATTTTAAAAAATATGTATATCCGTAATAAAGCGACTGTCGTGGGATTTTTACCCGGAAGAACGATTTATTTACATTTCATCACTCTGGTAACAAGACAAACTGCGGCGTTGAGTTCCGCAAAGTTATCGGCTACGGTCTCAACAATTGGACTAGATTTCCTCTGCCTACCCTGCACTACGCGGGATAATATCCTACTAATATTATAAATGTGACAGTTTACGATGATGGATCTGTGCTACAAGACGTTGCTATATACCAAATTTCAAGATTCTAAGTTCACGGATAACCTGTAGATTTTGAGTTCCTCTTGTGAGTTTCGAAAATTTGCGGAAATTTGCAGCATCAACGGCTGTATGTTTAGATTGCGTTGGCTTAGTAGTTTAATTTTTTCACAGCTCCAACAGTAGACCTGAGTATTTGACATAAATTTCAGCTTGATACCTCGACGGGATCCTGAGATAAAGGGTCTTGACAGACGGACGGCCATCAAAGAGATCATATGAGGGTTCTGTTTTTTCCTTTATATATAAAAATCTAAAAAATTATATATCACTCAATATTTTTTTAAACTTAAAACAATTTTTATTAATGAAATCTATAAAAATGTTTTAAGTTAAAGAAAACTAATAGTCAACGAAGTATAATTCTAATCTTATCACCAAAATTACAACATACTATTATAGATCAAAGATCTTGATCTTTATATGTATTATATGTATGTATATGTTATTAAGTTCTTCTTCTTCCTGGCATTAGTCCCGGCTTTTGCCAGGGTCTGCCTTCCTACTTAACCTACTCCACTTTGCACGGTCTTTAGCGTCCTCGGTGGTTAGACCATTGGCTCTCATCCTGCTTGCTGGTGGTCCTGCTTTACGACATCCAACCAGCGCTTCCTTGGGCGTCCGAGAGGTCTCACTCCAGGGACTGACATAGCAAGACACTTGCATCCGACATAGTTCCTAGGCCGGCGCGAAACGTGATTAAACCATCTCAGGCGACGCTCTTGGAGCTTATCCGCTACGTCACGGACTCCAAGACTACCTCGAATGAATATGTTGCGTATGCGGTCAGACCGCGTTACGCCGCACATCCACCTCAGCATCTTCATTTCCGTGACGTGAAGCTCCTGAGTGTGCCGAGATAGTGCTGGCCAACATTCGCTGCCGTATAAAAGAACCGGTCGGATGATGCTCTTGTATATCAGACCCTTGAGTTTGGGCGGTATCCTGCGATCGCAGACCACACCAGTGACCTCCCGCCATTTGGCCCAAGCAGCGCTTATCCGGCTATAGACATCGTGATCGATGCCTCCAGACTCGTGCATAACGGATCCAAGGCACCTGAACTTTTCCGACTTAATGGCTGGTTCAGGACCTATACGGTATATGTTATTAAGTTATATAATATAAAATAATGTGACATAGTTGTATTATGTTTAATTGCGTGAATACTGTGGTTAAGGGTTGAAATTCAAGATCAGCTTTTTTTTTGCTTCATGTTCTATTCCGTATATACGTACATAAAGACAAGGAAGTGTCAGGTAAAACTCCCGTTACAGTTTCTTAAAACTCCGTGAACGACATATCACCCAATTTTCGAGAAATGCGTGTTGAACAGCGGACCTTAACGCCGTACTTTGTTTTGACACTCTTCACTTTACTTGCTGTAGTAGTTACTTTCACTGTAGAAATAAAAACTTTATTATTAATACTAGGGGCCCCCATGCGGTAACGCCCGCTTGATATACAAAATAAAATCAGCTTCACGCTGTATCCCGCACACTGCAGGGTAGGCAGAGGGAACCTAGTGTTAAGACACTCCGTTCCCCAATTTCCGCCGAAGTCTCGAGGCAATGCGTGGCGGAACTCAACGCCGCACTTTGTCTAGAGATGCAGAGCGAAAAAATTGAAATATAAATTTAAATAAATAATTCATTTCCTCGAGCGGTCGTCGAATCTCTTTACATTCTGTGCTCTTGCGCCACGAATGGCATCTAGTAAAGTATTAAAAATCTTGCTTACCGGACTCTAATAGTGAAAACCGCATTTAAATCGGTTAAGCCGATTCTTAGATTAGCGAGAACAAACGAATAGACAAACAGACTTTCAAGTTTTATTATATTAATAAAGGACCCCAAGATTTTTTTTCTTATGTGACTTCTATGTACAGACACCGATCTGTTACGATTTTATTATAAGTATGCGTCTTTTCCCCAAGTGCAGATCAAACACCAAATCGTTTTCTATTTTTTTTTATATTTGAGACAAGGGCAAAATTCTTATCAATATAGGAATGTTCATATATATTTATACAATACACAAAAAAAAAAGAAAAGAAATCATTATTTTAACATTTTTATTTAAGTAATAGTATACAAAATAGGAGTAAGAAAATATTTTTTCGAACTGATATAACAAAAGTTTATAGAATAAATTTTGCATTCTGCCAAAATGACACGGTTGAATTTTTATTTAGATAATTATTTTATATGATAAATAATTGTCTGACACTTTTTAACTATCTTGTAAATTAAATATTTTTTTATAAATTAATCCATGATATAGATTCTTTTTAGACAGTATTCTGACAAAAAAAAATTTAAAATAAATTTTGATATATAATTTAAAATATTGTACAGATAAAGATTGTATAAAAAATATACAATATACAATTTTCGAGACATCGTGTGTTTAGTGACGGAATTCAATGGCGCGTTTTGTTTTTTTGCAAAGAGTGGACAGAATGAAGAAATGAAGATAATTTATTCCCCCTAGTGGGAATCGAACCCACGACCTCCGTGTTTATAGTCAAACGCGTTAATCAACATCACAATGGCCACTTAACCGAGATTATTGTCACCAATATCTTGGTGAATAATTTAATCATTAAGCATCTTCCATAAAACTTAAAAAAAAATAATCAACATGGTAGGCAGAGGGAACCTAATGGTGAGACACTCTGTTTCCCAATTTCCATCGAAATTTTCCAGGCATTGCGTGCGACACCACGGTTTTAAAATTTTTAAACCCTATTTCAATATCACAACTTCCAAACAATAGTATAGTTTCCAATATTAATAAGATTTTATAAGCTTTTAAGAAAAAAATATATTATAATAAAAAATCAGCTTCACGCACTATCCCGCACACAGCAAGGTAGGCAGAGGTAACTTACTGTTAAGACACTCCGTTCCCCACTTTCTGCCGAATTCGAGAGGCATTACGTATTGAGTGGCAGAACTCAACGCCGCGCTTATTGCCTCGACACCAGAGCAAGGAAAGAAATATAAATTTAAGTAAATATTTCATCACCTCGAATGGGGATCGAACCCACAACCAGTCGGTTTTACAGTCACCCTTTGTGCCGCTGCGCCACGACTGGCCATTATAATTAACAGAATAATATTTTCTTATGACTATTTTATAAATGATAATCTAAATATAAATGCATTTTTTACATAGCTTAATACTATATCGCTAGTAAGACATACAAATATAACACAAAATATATTATATAATATTGTTAGGAATTGAGATTTGAACAAATTACCTGTGAAAAGGCACACTATTGTACTACAAATTTTGTTTTTACTATTTACTTAATTCAATACTATAGTGCAATATTTTTAAATAATAATTAATAACTTATGGATTTTTTACGTTATATAAAAAGCTAAGAGTAGTAAATTAGATTTTTAAATAGAAGCACATAATTATGATCTCTAAAATATCTAAATAGAAATAAAACGTGGTTATTCCATTTTTTTCTCTGTAATTCTGTGTATTTCTGTAAGATTTTTTTAAAACTGTATTATAAACTATATACTATAGGAATATTTTTCTTTGCAGCTAATATATCTAAATATTCTTTTAAATAATTTACATTACTAAAAAAAAACAATGTTAAAATATGTTTTTTTTTTCAAACATGTATTAATACTTCAGTTTCACGCTGTATCCCGCACACAGCAGGGTAGGCAGAGGAAACTTGCTTTACCATAAAACTAAGTCATGTACTTCTTTGTCATATACTTTTTAACTTTGGTTGGGTAGGTAGAGTATATTTGGTAAGCTGGCGTTAAGACGTTACGTTCCCATTATGACACTGTTACCTCATTTTCCGCTGCATTTTGGAGGCATTGAGTGTTCAATGGCGAAACTTAACGTCGAGCATTGCCTCGTTACCGGAACGAGGAAATTAAAATATTAAATACTTCATTTCTTCGAGTAAGGATCGAACTCACAACCTGTCGCCTTTACAGTAGCATGCGCTTTTGCGCCTTAACTAGCCTCACTTGTATATTAACATAACCATATATAAATGTTTAATAAACATAGAATCTTATATGTTTTATTTTAAAATAAAAACATTTAACATTATAAAAATTGCATAATATATTAAGTGTTAAACACTTATTATGTTGCACATAAAAAACGACTTTTAGTGTCCCAACTATCTTTTTCTTTCACTACATAATATATATTGTTATCTCTTTCACTCTCACATATATTACTGATTTTTGTTAAAGACACAACAGCCTTAAAAATTTTCTACTAGCCTTAAATAAGGCCTTACATTTTCATAACATTTATTTTCTTCAATTATCTTTTCATAATAGTATATGATTGATAGATTGAACATAGAGAAACATTACTCCGTTTAAAGCTATTGTCAATTTAGAAACACTGTATGGCGTAACTCAACACCGTACTATATCAACCGACCAATATCTGGAAAATATCCATATTATAAATGATCCATCGTTTGTGATATAAATTAACAACGATCCCATTCAGTCAGTTACCGATTATTTCTACCAGAAAGGTGTCAATATTTCTTTTATCATCGAAACATATATGTATATGAACCTGCGATCTTTACTTCACAATTGCTAACAAATACAAGGCCATAGGCCGCTATATATCAGGTAATAATACGACATAGCGAATCCGGTATGGAGTACAAAGCGTATATATGTATATCTTCAAGAGATCTGTTTTGAGAATTTTGTTTGACAATAGTCGTGAGCTCCCGAAGAGCTTCGTCTAGAATGTTCTGGTATTTGCTGTAGCTGTAACAAAAAATATATACTAAGAAACTTATTTTTATAGTTTTCTCGTTCGCACATGCACAATTATAACTTGTAATTTTGTTCATAATACATAAAAATATAATTTTATATCACTTTAGCGTACGTATCACACAAATATCACAATGCTCACAGAATACTGGCATCTCGTTCTCACGCACGTGGCGTCGCATATCACTATCGCACTCGCTCTCTAGTAGTTCGGCTACTTGCGTCTCTCTCTTACTCTCTCTGTCACACGAGTCATACCGAACGAGGCAAACACTTTTTTCAGGGCGTGTATTCGTAAAGACTTTCTCACACATACAAGACAAGAAACTACACAGTTATACATGCTATATCTAACTAGATCTCTGGTACTACAACTATTTCCGTTTCTCTATTTCTCTCTCTCACATACATACGAGGTATCACATATCACTATCTCCCTCACACTCCGGTACTACATCTACATGCATCTCTCACACACATTAGCATCTATACTCACGCGTCGCTCGCGGGGGCGAAGGCCCGTTCCAACGCATGTATCTGTAGAGGCAGGAATAGGTGAGCGGCGAGAAGCCCTACGCAGGGCGCTTCGCATGCTAGTGCTAGCACACTGACACGTACGCGACTAAATGCAGCTTGGAGCCCTATTTGTTCTAGGGTTGATGTAATTTTACTGTTTATCTGAAAATTAACATTTTGATGGTTAGAATTAAATCTATGCATATTAAAAGAATTGGAGTATGTTTGTGATTTCAAAATAACTGTGGATGTTTTACATTCTGCGGGAATCCATGGCAGCATGCGAGGCAATAAATAAATCGTAAACTACCGCCAGTTTGATATAATAATTATGTCAACTGGCAACTACTGGTGACCACGGACTACTGCAAAGTGTTCGAAATATCGAGTTTCCAAAAATGTATAAAATATATGTAAATATACGCGAACAATCCGTTTAGTTTCATTTACTTTTTATTATTATTCCCGAATGATTGGGATTGAGAAAAAAAAATGATACAATAAAAAATAGAAGGGAAATATTAATATATGTTCATGTTCTACTTCCTTCTCCTTTCTCTGTCCATATTGGAGACCAACTCAATACTATTAAGCTTTTCTTACTAATACTTTTCATGCAAAATGAAGAAAAAATCCTATAATATGAACTCTCTTAGAAATTTGAGTGAAATTTAATATTTTTAACTTTAATAAAACGATATCAATATTAAATTTTTCTCAATATTTAAAACAAACCTGCATTTCACATTGTCGCTTTATATTTTTAGTTATTCTATCATTTAAGATGAACGTAACTGAAACAGTCGGCCCACTAAATTTCTCATTTTCGCTCCAACTTATTGCTCTATTACCTGAAAATAATAAATTAAGGAACAGATAATGAAACACGCTTAAAAATCTATTTATCTGGAATACATTTAAATTATTATTTTTATGAGGCCAGTCGTGGCGCAGCGGCACGAGGTGTGACTGTAAAACCGACTGGTTGTGGGTTCGATCCCCACTCGAGGAGATGAAATATTTACTTAAATTTATATTTTCATTTCTTCACTCTGGTGTCGAAGTTAAGCGCGACGTTGAGTTCTGCCACTTAACACGCAGTGCCTCCAGAATTCGGCAGAAAGTGGGGAACGGAGTGTCTTAACACTAGTTTCCCTCTGCCTACCCTGCTGTATGCGGGATACAGCGTGAAGCTGATTTATTTTATTATTTATATGAACTTTACACAGATTTTACAAAGATAATAAGCTTTGGCTACCACACAATAATAATAAACCGAGTCCCATTCGAGGAAAGTTTTAATTTCTTCGCTCATGTAACGAGGCGAAACGCGGCGAGGTCCTGCTGAGGTCCGCCACTCAAAACGCAATGCCTGGAGAATTCGGCGGAAAGTGGGGAATGGAAGAATCTTACTCTGTTTTTAGCGGGATACAGCGTGAAACTAAAAAACAGTGGAAGTCTTAATACTAAACTAAAAAATAATTGCTTACTAAATTCAGGATTCCGAATAGTGTCAGGGTTTAATCTTTGTTTTATAAAGTCTAATAGTTTCAATGACTGCACTTTGTACTCTCGCACACTGAAATATAAAAAGAAATAATGTTATTATTATTAGAATATTAAAAAAGTCTTAGAAATTATCCTACGTTTCCGTATCTCGTAAAGGAACCCTTATAAGATCAGTTTTGTTTGTCCGTCTGTCTGTCTATCAAGAGCCTTTATCTCAAGACTGCTTGAAGATATCGAGTTGAAATTCACTCAGGTCTACGATCCCTTGATTTCTCAAAAAATTGTCAAACATAGTATTTCTACATTTATTTTAAAAAAGATATGGCCGTTTATATCGCAACAAAATCCTAAAACTTATAGCCTTAAAAGAGAGTAAAATTTTGTTTTAAAGCCGCTAGTTCAAGTGACCCCCGGTAGACCCCCAATTTTTGTATGAACCATTCCGTGGGATTGCCCGACTCGCGCTTGTCCGGTTTTTTTTTCACAGTATCACTATCCCTATGGCACATTTAGTGGCACGGGATATCTAATTATATTTAACCATAAAATTCTTACTTCAACGTGTGACTGTAAAACCAAGTGGTTGTGGGTTCAATCCCCACTCGAGGAGATGAAATATTTACTTAAATTTATATTTCCATTTCTTCGCTCTGGTGTCGAGGCAAAGCGCGGCGTTAAATTCTGCCACTTAGCACGCAATGCCTCCAGAATTCGGCAGAAAGTGGGGAACGGAGTATCTTACACTAGGTTCCCTCTCCGTACCCTGCTGTGTGCGGGCTACAGCGTGAAGCTGATTTTCTTTAGCAATGGCCGCGTGTTTAACTTATTATCTAACATGCATTTAATAAACATAAAGTAAAAAAAAATATCCTGCAAAGTCCTAACGATTGTTAAGAAAATCAAAGAACTGTTCGAATGAAAGTGAACAAAACTAATAAACACAAAAGAAAAAGCAATATTTACCGATTCCCCTCACAGCACGACACTGACACTACGTCACTATCTCTAAACACTACCACTACGGCACATTTAGTGAGGTCGTGCGCGTCGGCCGCCGCGCCCGTCCAGCAGATGGCCGGTATGTCATTCATCCATAGTTCTTTAGCGATGGCGGCGTGTTTAATTTGTAAAGAAGTTTTACTGTCTGTTGATATGCATACACATATTGTTGCTGGCTGGAATAGGTGAAGGTTTTTTACAAGTTTTAAAGAGATTTTGAGGCCAGTCGTGGCGCAACGGCACAACGTATGACTGTAAAACCGACTGGTTGTGGGTTCGATCCCCACTCGAGGAGATGAAATATTTACTTAAATTTATATTTTCCATTTCTTTGCTCTGGTGTCGAGATTAAGCGCACCGTTGAGTTCTGCCACTCAATATGCAATGCCTCCAAAATTCGACAGAAAGTGGGGAACGGAGTGTCTCAACGCTAGGTTCCCTCTGCTTACCCTGCTGTGTGCGGGATACAGCGTGAAGCTGATTTAATTTTTAAAAATATTATGCATGTAACTTCTTATTTTGAATAAAATTATTTGAATTTGAATTGAATTAAAGAAAAAATTAAAATCTATCTCATGGGAATGTTTTTGTTTATATTGTAATATTTTACATTTTTGTTTATAACTTGTTTAGAACTATTTTGAAATGAACGACAAAACATTATTAGATTTCTTTACATAGTAATAAATATTTGATCATTCTGATGATTATATATGTAATTCTCGCTAAATAGACCATTAAAATTATTCAAATACGGCGTTGAATTTTGTCATTTGGTTGACAGGTTTTTATGCCAGAAATTAGGATTAGAGACAAAAAGTAGCACATACCTCAATATTCTTGATTACAGGCGGCAAATCGACTTCCATATTTTTCAAAATGGCGCCCATCCTCTCTAGAGACATGGAGAAACCAACGGACGTGCTATTCAGACTAGTATTATGATCTTTTACAGCAGCTCGAGCTATTGCCCAGAATTCTTTGACTAGATTATCGTATCTAAAATAGAAATTAAATTGGTATAGTGTTTGTAAATGTTTCAGGGACAGAGTACCCTCTTCCCTTCCCCCAGTACCGTTGTAAAAGCCAAACCTCTTGTTTGAAAAAAATTAAATAGCATATACCTCTCCTACAAATACGTTTCTTAATATTTTCCTTTTCGTAGTGTCTGAACACTTTAAAAAACCCTTTAAAATATTTGTATGACATTTACCTCCCACCAGCAGCTATGAGGTTTCTGGACCGATGTTTGACAATGCTCTGGTCGTGACTGACCGACATCTGCCAGAACACGCCGCTGTGCTGCATCGCGTTGTACGCCAGGAATGGAGCTATTGTTAGAGGCACCTGGAAAAATATATTTAAAATATAAAAGGATTGCAGTCCGGTTGTCCATTCTCTTCCATCTTGGATTTCTAGGTGCTAGTTCAAGACTTTGTAGCCAGATGTCAGCAATAAAAAAAATAACACCAAATTTCACTCAATTATTGCATTTGAAAAGTGTCTACTATTCAAACCTTTACTAAAGATCCTATACTCAAGTAGTCATTAAAAAACACAATACTAACTTCCACAACATGCACTTAATAACAACAAAAATAGCAACACATGTGTCGATAAGGGGCCGTTCAAGTATTACGTAAGCACTGTAGGGGGGCGGGGGGTCTTGGGTTTGCTTATTTTTGACGTTTTTAATGAAATATTTGTAAGAGGATTGCTTATTTTTGATGACATTTGGTCAATAATTGCAAAAAAACTGCTTACGTAATACTTGAACGGCTCCTAACATCAAAAACAACAAAACTCACGTTACACCCCAAAGCAACAGCGTGACTACACAACAGCTCCAGTTGTTGTATAGAGTACTCCACTATGGAGCTCCATTTGTTCTTGGCGACTGAACCCACTACCTCCCTCAGCTTGTCTACTGGCACGTTAGTGTCTATTAGACGTTTGATGTTCGTTATATCTCTGTCTGTTACGCAGAGAGTCGTTAAGTGAGTTTGAAGCTGAAGACTTGTTATACGACCTGGAAGGGAATTTCGATTTTCACTTTCACACAGGATATTTCAGGTCAGTCGTGGCATAGCGGCACAAAGTGTGACTGTAAAACCGACTGGTTGTGGGTTCGATTCCCACTCGAGGTGATGAAATATTTACTAAAATTTATATTTCCATTTCTTCGCTCTGGTGTCGAGGCAAAGCGCGGCGTTGAATTCTGCCACTTAACACGCAATGCCTCCAGAATTCTTTATTCTTTATTTATGGCACAATGGTGTGACTGTAATGCCTACTTTGTGGGTTCTCCCTCAATATTTTCATTTCTTCGCTCTGGCACCAAGGCAAAAGAGCCCGGCGTTGAATTCCGCCACTAAACACGCTATACCTCGAAAAATTCAAAGTGAAGCTGATTTTTATTTCCATACATTGAATTGTGTATTAAGCCAGAAAAATTGTAATATTAAATTTACGTTTCTCTCATAGAGCCAATTAGAATAAAACACTACTCTTACTCTCTACTTTACGACCATTTTAGTTAATTTCTGAAAACAAAAATTAACTGTAGCATAAGAACGTATGGCTTAATTGCTCGAACTAGCTTCGAAACAGGCCAAATTAAACTTTTAATACATTTATAAATATATTTTATTTATTATTTTAAATAAATACTTGCCCAATGTAACGTCGACTAAAACAGGATAGACGCCTAATTGTTTATCCAGGGGTACTCCACATGAGGATAGTAAAGCGGATAGTAGTTCCGTATGGTTCAATTGTATGAACACTTTTAGTGAAGTTTCTAATGCCGCTCGACTGGCCACTACTAGAAGCTCCGCGTCAGACCAGAGAGCTTCTAAATATTGAAAGTGAAAATAATTAATAATAGCTATTTGCTAAAACTTCACACTGCATCGCTCATATAGCAGGGTAGGCAGAGGGAATCTGGGAAGCTAGTGTTGGAACACTCGGTTTTATTCAGACACTTCCGTTCACCGCAATCCACCGAATTCTGGAGACCTTGCGTGTTGAGTGGCGGAACTTTATATTTGATTTATTTCAGTGAGAATCGAACCCACCAACTGTCACGCTTAAAGTCTTATGCTTGTGCCACGACTGGCTTTAAATTTCATTTCCCCACTCTGGTAAATAAACTGCGGCGTTGAATTCCGTCACATACCACTTAACGTCTCAAATTTGATTGAAATCTAAAAGACGGATTAACATTAGATTTTCTCTGCACATCCTGCTATATTCAATATAATATTGTTTCATAAGTAAATCATACCAGTTTTTGGAGTAACAATATCAAAAGCACATTCAATCATCTCTCTAGGATGGAAGCCTTTCACGGTTTTCTCAGTCTCTCTATAAATACGATCCACTACGTAGCGACGCATGTATTTAGATCCCGAGTACGCAGTATGCCTAAAACACAAAAAAAAAATTAAAAAATTGTAAAGTCTACATTTTTAGCTATTAAAAAAATATGCGTTACAAATATATTCAAAGAAAATTAATTTGCATTTAGAAATCAATTGGAAGATAAATATATGATAAAAAATAGGCAAAAACGATGAACGATTTTGAGTATAACAACTTGGTATATATTTCTTAATAAATATGTATATTTCTCTAATAATAATATGTATACACATTTTTTCAGCTATTTCCCAAATTATCATAGAGTTAAGTCACATTCCACGACAGTAACCTATTATCGCTACTGTATTTAATCATGCACTGAAACACTTCTAAAGTGTAACTGACAATTAGCTATGATCGATATGTTTTAGTAAGCGTATGAAATCGAACCCACACCTCTCGGAAACCATCCAAGCCTTCTGGCCACTAAATCATTCCGTAGCTACGATATGAAGCTGTGTCGGGTCTTTTCTCAAAAGTTTGCCTTCAATCATCAGGTAAGTATAATAAATATAATTTAGCATAATTATATAATTTCTTGATAATTTAAATCACAATTTCTAATGTTTTATACCATAAAACATGATTATTATCAATCATACATAATTTAAAAAAAAACGCAAACCTTGCAAAAGGTAACCTCAAATCGTGAGGCAAGTGGCACACAGTGCCCGATGACGTCATCACTCTCACTGCATTCGGAAAACGATCCCAGCGTGTAGCTTTGGGTAGAAGGAGGGGCGGAGAGAATTCTACGGCGCCATGCTCTCGGAATATCTAATAGGAAAAGATTGGAACATTTAGTAAAGATCGAAGTGTCCCAACAAGAAATACATGATCATTCATTCACACATTTGGTTAAACCTATATATCATCCACATATGTGATCCTCACTTGTCATGTCACATTCACTTATGTGATCCACATATGTGATCTCTCATCCATATATGTGATTTCTAAGTATCACATGTGATCTCACATATACATATATGATCGACAAATGTGCTCCACACATGAGATTACACATCCACATATGAGATCCACACATGCGTTCTCTCATCCATATATGTGATTTCTAAGTATCACATGTGATCTCACATATACATATATGGTCGACAAATGTGCTCCACACATGAGATTACACATCCTCATATGTGATTCACACATGCGTTCTCTCATCCATATATGTGATTTCTAAGTATCACATGTGATCTCACATATACATATATGATCGACAAATGTGCTCCACACATGAGTTCTCCCACCCATATATGTGCATTCTAAGTATCACATGTGATTTCACATATATATATGCGAAACACATATGAGCTCCACATATGAGATCTACACATGTGATCTCTAATCCATATATGTGATTTCTCAATATCATATGTGATTTTGATATATGTGATTTCACATATAAATATATGATCCACAAATGTCCTCCACACACACATATATGATCTACACATGTGATCTCACAACTGACGCAACACGGAACCTGACTAAAACCATTATATCACAGTATCGCAAAATTTTTCGACTTAATTTCCACCACGGACTTGTCTGTGCTTTTTTTTTTTTTATTCTTGTTTTTATGATTTACTGTCTTATAAAAAATGTTTGGGAAAGTTTAAGGGATTGGAAGAGCCCCTCTAAAACTCATTCCAATCTTCTTTTTCTTATTTCTTTTCAAGTTGCTCTGGTTAGTTGAAAGTTGTCATCGGCCGTAATGTGTGTTGGTGTCTTTTGAAGGATTCTGTCGTTCGTGCTTTAATCGCAGAATTGTATTTAAAAGAAATGGTCGTTTTGATGGTATGTTCTAACATATCAGCTACGGAACGTTTATTTGCCCTGCAAACTCTCGTTTATTTTAAAAACCTTCACTTACCTTGATCACCAAATCCTTGATACCACCAACAAAATCCATATCCCTACTCTTAAAAGTGTTATGATAAGTCAACTCCACTGCCAGCGAGGGTTTCTGGGTGAGACACTCTGATATCAGTCTGAGGTAACCCCTGGAGGTTCTGTCACTGAGCGTGTGCGTGATGGCACCGGATAATTCCACTTCTAATACAGCTCGGGGAACGTGTTCCGATAGGAGGAGCTCTTGGCTGGTTGGACGGGAGCTTGCGTCGTGGTTGAGAAGCCATCTAGAAATTAGAATTTTATATACAGGGGAACATACGATTAGGTGGAAACAATTGAAATTACACGAAAGAGTTTGATTATTTTAACTAAACAAGAACTATTTCTAATATGTTATTTATTTATTTATTAGGAAGCCAACGTTACATACTAAGAACACAATAATTTACAAACATTTTTAAATATTTTGTTACAAAATATATCTCAATTAAAGGCTAACTTTACATGTGTATTCAAGTTGTTGCTCACATCTAAAATAATATTTTTAAGAGTAAAACTAAACTTTGTAAGAGAAAAGGTAGCTTATATAATATATTATTTAATATATATTGCATATAACTTAAGAAATAATCTATAGAGTTGGTAGAAATGTTTTATAAATGTATGAAAATATCAAAGTTTTTGAGCTTATTAATTAGAATGACTTATTTGACTTATTAAAACTTGAATTGAAGTTATCTAATAGAATATTATTTATAGATATTCAAATGACAATTATGGAACTTAAACAAGTTAAAAAATGCCGTTATTTTCTGCTATCTAGAAAATAAATCTTAAATTTGAAAACTTGATAACACAATAAACATATTAAAATCTCAACATAAAAAAAACTAAAATAATAATACCTTATAACATGAATCTGTTTGCCATTTTTCTCTTGGAACTCTTGAGGCAATACGATTTCCTTTTTCCTTAAATTAGCTAGCGTCACATATCTTTCCGTGCCAGTCGTGAATGGTGGGTGGAACATCTCAAATAATATTATACCTAAGGAATAAATGTCCACTTTCTGATTGTATATCACTTTGTGTACAGATTGTTGGAGCTCGGGTGCTACGTATAACGCTGTGCCGACCTTAAAAAATAAAGAAAAAACCTTTTTAAAATCATTAACTCACAGTTCACTGTTCTATATTGTGCAATAATACAGAGTGTGGATTCGCTTTTAAATAAATTCATTTTATGGAACTATTTAGTTTCTTGTAAATATTTCTTTTAATGATATACTAAGATAAATACACCTTACTTTTTTCTATAATAATGTTAACATAAAGTTTATATTTTAATTTAATTTTGTAAAAATATATATATTTATAAGATGGTCAAGAAGTAACTCACTTTACTCGTCAGCATCTCATCAACATCTTCTTGGGATGGACTATCTAAAAATCAATGAAAAATCTTAACATATAATAATCCTACTCATATTATAAATGTGGAAGTTTGTACGGATAAATATTTGTTCTACTTTTACAGGAAACAGTTGAAAGGATTTTGGTTAAACTTGATAAAAATATATATCAGAATAATATTATACATAGGCTAAAATTTAAGTTAATAATTTGTATAATTTAACTATAATATAAAACTACAATAACAACAATAAATATAATAATAACTACAACTAACAATAAATTTAAGCGGACAAAGCCGCCTTTAGGTCGCTAGAAATTTGTGTTTAATGATGTCTCTATCAGGTAGGATCGAATCCACAATCATCACGTTTAGTATAGAAACAGATTTTATTATAGTATAATAACTAACTGAAAAATAAAGTAGTCGTTTAAATAAAATTGCCTCTTACCTTCAACAATAGGCACTCCAGTAAAAACTTTAGTAGCCAAACCAAAGTCACCAATTTTGACGTGATCATTAGAATCTAAGAATATATTAACTGGTTTCAAATCTCTGTGTATCATCCCTTTTTGATGGACGTGAGCTAAGCCTGTAAAATTAATATTTCTTTAAATGACTGTACACACAAATCAGTATTAATTGATTGAATCATCCCCTATATCTTACCCTGGGCTTGGAATTTTTAATCTAAATTTATAGGTACCAATATATTATATGATAATAGGATCTATAGGACCAATTTCCCGATATATCCTATCTAATTAAATATATACAAAATATCAAAATCAGACGACTCTGTAAAAAATGATGGATGATCTTATCGATGATGATTAAAAATAATTGGAAACCAATGAATTTTATCCTATTTTCTCATACACAAGCATGTTGGATTTTTTCTTTTATTGGGACCGCTTTTGGGTAACGAACTAAAAAATCGAACTAATCAATAAAAAAATATATATATTTTTGATAATTTCACTTGCCAAACTGTTTTTAGAAAAAAAACACAAATCCAAATACAGTAAGTATTTGGATTTGAACCTGTGGACTTTTACATCCACAGGTTCAAATCCAAACCATACATGCCCATACAAACCTTCCAATATCTCTCTAAAGAGTCGCCACGCCCTCACATGGTCGCCATACAACGCGTTATCAATGGCTTGCCTCAACGTATTCTTCTCACAGAACTCCATTTGTATGGACAATACTTTTTTATATGTCGGCGATGATATTGTTTCTTCGGAGGGTAGGGTTTCAGTTTTATTGGAATTGGTTTCGAATTCTATACTACTGCTTGTTACGCTTTCTGGACTAAAAATTAAAGAAATCAATCGAGTGGATATGGAATGTTATGCAACATAAATTAGCGCCACGTTATATAATTTATATCTTAGAATTAATATCAAGTAAGTCACACTCGAACCCAAAATCATCTTGTTCAGGGACATTAAAAATGTATTTCTTTTGTGACATTCCTTGTTTTAAAAAGAAAAATGGCTATAATTGTCTTTTAAGTCACTTTTTGCAAGTTATATTTTGAATTACCTCTCATTGAACCAGGGTTCATCATCAGAATCATCCTCGTTATCCGTGGACCCATCTCTAGCTTGAACTGGATTTTCAGACATGGACCAATTCAACTGTAATTATAATAAAATTAAAATCTACCATACTTATGAAATTGTGTATAAATATTTGTTAAGATAATTATATTCATTCATACATAACATTATATAGAAACTAAAAAAACTTGTAATTTGATTATTAAACGTATGCCTTTTTTTTTATGAGTACTGACTGGATCTGATTGTAATTTCATTTAGGACTGAAGATACTGAATTTGTATATTTATTGAAGATTGCGATCTAAAATGATGCCCATGAAAACATTCTAATATACCTGTTTCTTTAATAGAATGGCTATTGCGCTGTACTGAAAAATATTTATTTTCTAGCTCAGCATTTTTTCCTCTATATTTATGGCCTAAGATCTCATCGCTTAAAACTGTAGGGATCAGATTTTCTAATGAAACTTATATTTAAGAATGATACATGATAGTAGAATAGATTACACTAGGGTTGCCTAAAAGAATCCTGCCGCAATCACCTTTAATTAATGTTTTTCGTAACTCGTTTTTGGAGAAAATTGCAGTCATATGTTTTTTTATGTGAATCGCACATCATTTGAAAGAAAATCGCATAAGGAATTGGAAAAATAATGGTTGCCAGCTCTCAGTCTGCCGCAAGGCAAAAATAAATTCGAAGAATTTACGACAGTAATGCCGATAAATAAATGCAATTTACAGTTTATGACCAGGAGTCGGCACATATCAATTAGTTGTCTACTTATTACTATAGATAAACATTTTGCGGCGCGATACAAAGCAAACCAAATGCAGTAAAATTATTTGCGAAGATGTATTGTTTTTATTTTTACTAAATTAGTTTTGTTTATTATAATTATATTATATATATATTTTTTTCCTATACAAATTTTTAAAAGTTGCGTAAGAAAAAAAAGCCGTTGTCAAAGCCAACGAGCAGAGGACGAAGAGAAAGAGAGAGAGAGAGAGAGAGAGAGAGAGGGTTTATTGAAATGTAATTTTCCACATTTTCTTAATTAATAAAAAAAATATACGCAATAATTGTCACCATTCATTATCTTAAGGAAACATAAGACAATTAATAATAGATCAATATTTGTAAGCATTTATTTAATTAGATAATTTAGTCGTTTTAAAATGACAATTTAAATGAGTATTAGTATTTATAAAACACATTTAACAGAGACTTAATATCATGCATTTGTTATTTCACTTGAAAAATAAGGATGATTTCATGTTTAAATAGTTTTTTGTACGTACTTAATATGGTTAAAATAATCATTCAACAGGTGAATAGCTAGAATAAACATTAATTTTAAGATTGACCTTCTATTATATAATATTTTACTTTAAAACATAAGGCAAACCGCGCATTTCATCGTCTATTCTCAGTCAAACGGAATCGGAATAAAATATTTCAAATGATGGCAACCTTTGCTTGCGGCAGTTATTTTCCAGGCAACCATGTGTTTTTGTGATGAGAAAAAAATAAGCTTTAATTTGATATATAATTCATTAAAAAAACACATGAGTGCAAATATAAACTTTAAGTGACCTCTTTAAACCAGGCAACCCTGAGCTTGCGGCAGACTGAGAGCTGGCAACCATTATTTTTCCAATTCTTTATGCGATTTTCTTTCAAATGATGTGCGATTTACATAAAAAACATATGAGTGCAATTTTCTCCAAAAACGAGTTACGAAAAACATTAATTAAAGGTGATTGCGGCAGGATTCTTTTAGGCAACCCTAGTGTAATCTATTCTACTATCATGTATCATTCTTAAATATAAGTTTCATTAGAAAATCTGATCCCTACAGTTTTAAGCGATGGGATCTCCACCTACAGGTCCTAACCTGGTACCCAGTTGGAAAGCTGGTCAAAGTTGCTTTAAACATTCAATTGAAACGAATATATTTATTATTCAGTACTGTATTTATATGTTTTCTTACTTGATATGTTTTACACATTGTTTTTAGATATGACAAAATTTATAGATTATTATTAAATTAATATTATTGTGATAGATAAATCAATGAATTTAAGCAACCCAATTGGTACTTTAGATATAGTTGGTTGTCATCTTTTCTAGAGATTTATTTTGTTAATACAACTCCTTTTAACGCATTATTTTTTAAGTTTTTCTAACTTTTGGAAATATTTATTTTTAATATTTTACTATTTATATTTACATCAACAGCGGACGACCTAACAACGCACTCATCAGGCGAAGAAGTAACAGTGGCTGGTCTCAACTCCATCTTACCAAAGGAACACGGAAACAAATTTTATGAACTGCAGATATTGCATCACGACGTTAAAGATGTGTCGGCGGTTGCTTCTTGGGACTCCTCCATACACGACTCGCAGTATCTCAATAGGATTACTGAGGGTAAATATTTATATAAATAAGTTGGGTAGTTTATGTTATCATTTAATTAAATTCAATATTTGCAATATTAATGTAAAAGATTTTAGAAGACCACTTTACTAGAGCGTTATTCTCACTCAACCATCATGTTTATAGGTTTTTTTGATTAAAATATGTTAACTAAACACTACAAATACAGACCGTGTTTTCAAGTTTTCTAAAATGATTAGCTATGACTATTTTGTTTTTATCCACGTTTACAGGTCACAATGCCTTAATATTCTGTAATCCTTTATGATTATTTTATATTTATTTCAGCGAATGAGCGTGTCTACCTCATACTAAAGACGACGGTGCGTCTGTCACACCCGGCGCCAATGGATCTCATACTGCGGAAACGACTTGCTCTCAATATATACAAGCGGCAGAGTCTCACTGACCGGATACGGAAAAAGATTGTTCGGTTAGTGTTTATGTAGTACTAGAGGGCGCGCGCGGCTTCGCCCGCTTATTAGGAGTGAATTCTAAAAAAACCACGAAACACGTGTTCAATAAAATATTTTTAACAGTCTGAATTTAATTTTTTATAAAAATCGGTGGCGATTTAAAGATTTTTCCATATGAACTTTCAACCCCTTATTTGAACCCTTAGGGGGTGAATTCTTAAAAACCATGAGACACGTGTTCAATGAAATATTTTTAAGAGTCTGAATTTCAAATTTTATAAAAATCGGTGCAGATTAACATTTTTTTCCATACAAACTTTCAACCTCTATTTCATCCCTTTAGGGTTAAAATTTTTCAAATTCCCTTCTTAGTGGATGTCCAGAATATGAAAATAAACATCTGCCCAAATTTCACGTTTCTACCATCAGCAGTTACGGCTCTGCGTGCGTCTTACCTCAGTCAGTCAGCACAAGTCCTTTTATATATATAGATTATGGAAAATAATATATTTAGGCATATTTTGATAAAATAAGTATATAATATTATATGAATAAATATTTGACTTTTGTTCCTCTCGTACCAAACACTAATTTCGTATGTAAGGACCTAATATTTATAATTAAATATTTAGTGTTAATGATATACTGCATAACAGTATGCATTAATTCTAAAAGTATTTGAGATTAAGTTGTGACAATCAATTATCATAATATCTAAAACAATTAGGTCCTTATGTTTTCGAATATTGATAAGAATCGAATCGAAATAGATAAGAGTTTTAATTAATTAGGTGAATAGTTTTATATTCTATAACAAAAAAAAATTAAGCGTAACAACGTCACCCTTTGAATGAGTAACCAAAACGTATTAACTACTACAATTGCTACCTGTTTCATATTTACAGAATCGATCAGCTCACACAAACGGGTGTGACATACGAAGTGGTGTCAAACATACCCAAGGCTTCTGAAGAGTTGGAAGAGAGGGAAAGTCTAGCACAAATAGCGGCTACGGGAGAGGAGGCCAGTGCGGCTGATGGCGAGACTTATATTGGTATACATTTTTTTAGAGGGAAGTTGGGAATCTGGTGTTAAGACACTCCATTCCGCCGAAGTCTTGAGGCATTATGTATTAAGTGGCGGAAATAACGCCGCGCTTTGTCTCATAATTCTACTATGAACATTTTTTATATTTACAATGTATCCCGCATATAGCAGTGTAGGTAGAGGAAACCTAGTTCGATACACTGCGTCTTGAGTAGTGGAATACGGGGCCATGTTTTGTCTTCACCATTGCAAGGGACTGAAAATAATTCATTAAGTATCCATAGTCGAATTATCGTTTCTATTCATATAATAAGAACATTTATATAGTATATTATATTAATTATGAATAATGCTGATCTTATGAATATTTTTTCCCCAGAAAAATACACTCGAGGCGTAAGCGCAGTTGAAAGCATATTAACACTGGATCGTTTGAGACAAAGCGTTGCAGTCAAAGAACTGGAGCAAGCCCGTGGTCAACCTATGACTATGCGGAAGACTGCTTCAGTACCAAACTTCTCACAGGTAACGTATATTCCACCGTATTGTATTGCATTAAGGTATATTTCACGTTGAAATACTACTGTTGTTTGTTATTACACGCATAACCGATGAGCATAGTATACCTATAGTACGGTCGACGAGCCGTGGCCGCTCTGAAATTAGCTGTATGCTATATGGCTGCGTAGATTGGATTTTAGGTTTTTTCTTGTTTTTGATAATTTTCTTCCCGAATTAACAATGTGCTGAACTTAAGTAAGTTCTGAAAACCTAACTTCAAGACGGCCACAACACGTCGGCCGTACTGTACTACAGGATAAATACTTTTATTCGTCGGTTCGGCTGACATCGAGATCGAACAATAATATTATTTTGCTCACGAGATCACAGCTTTGATTTAGACGTCGGTCCGACGGCCGGAGCTGAACACCCTCGGTGTAGTGACACCAAGTACTTGTGGTTTTCAGGGAAGTTTCTCACGACGCGACGCGTTACAAACTATATGCAACGCAACGCAATATGTCGTACGTTTGGTATCGACGTTGCAAGCGCAGGATGACTCGCGTGGCGTGGTGAGAACATACCCTTATATGCGTCCGCTTTCAAAAATATCTCGTTTTTATTATATGTACCACTCTTGTACCCGGGTATTGTTGTTCGTGTACTATTTGTACGCGTGTACCGTTGTACAGGTAGACGATAGCACTTGAGTATTATTGTACGTATGTACTGATGTACTTGTGTACTATAAGGGGACGTTTAATTACTACGTAACGCAATTTGGGAGAGGGCAAATGTTTCGATTCAGTTGGGAGGTTGGAAGGGAAGTGCAAAACAACGTAATATATTTTTATATAACTTAATGTGCAATATTTCGTTACGTTATTTAAAAAATATATATAATATAGTCGAATTATCGTTTCTATTCATATAATAACAAAATTTCTATAGCATATTATATTAATTATGAATAATGCTGATCTTATGAATATTTATATATTATATATATTATGTATAAATGTAAATTACGTTTTTTTTATTTCGTTTTTATTTTACGAGGAATTTGCTGACCGTATTGTTTTTTCAAATAGTATCGAAATGTCAGTATTAACATAATTGTAACTTTTTTACTTGGATGTAGCATAAGGTTTACAAAAAAATGGCGGGGAGGGCGTAATATGATTCATTCATATTACGCGCCGTAACGTTTTCATAGAGAGGTTAAGAAATATATTAAAAAATTGCATTACTTAATATATAAACGTCCCCTAATACTCCGGTACTATTGTAGATGTGTACTACAATGTGCGTGTGCAGTTGTACTTTTGTACTCGTGTACCACCACCACGGCTGTCGATGTCGCGCTTCACACGTGATAGTACGAGCGAGCTTACACTACTGTTACTAAACGCTTATGCCCAACTGTTTGTCACTA
>DWQW01001429.1:0-33718 GCA_018249695.1 Heliconius erato demophoon | reverse complement strand
GACACCAGAGCGAAGAAATGGAAATATAAATTTAAGTAAATATTTCATCTCCTCGAGTGGGGATCGAACCCACAACCGGTCGGTTTTGCAGTCACACCTCGTGCCGCTGCGCCACGACCGGCCTCATGTATTAAATATTTAAAAAAATATTTTTTCAGTAGGTATATGGTAGTTGAGTACCACCGCCTCGCGTGCGGCACAGGGTGGCAACAATGTGTGAAATGGCTTGGAAGTATCTGGCTCCCTCTTTCGTTCCTCCTCGCTAGCCACGCTCATTATCTAACATTCGAAACGTCCCTTTGTTGCCTTAGTGGCTTTATTTACTCTTTCAATTGTTTACGAAAGATAGAAGCGTATTAGGAGGGAAGCGATCTCTTGGAAACAATGTACTTTCTTACTAAATTGTAGGAAGTGGATATTTTCAAAAGTTATATTATTTCATATTATATATATATTTTATAAAAGTAGTCAGCTCAAATTTGGTAAGAGCTTGTCTAAATCTATAGTTGCAGTCATAAAACTATCTTTGGTTAAAAATATATATTTATATTTATCATATGCTAAATAGTAACTAGGTATTACTCATATGCAAAATCTATAAATGACTGAACTGACTAAAAGTGTCTTGACTGTTTTATGTTTATTAATGATAAAATGACTAATTTTGAATCTTGAACGTTACTCTCTAAGTTATAAATCAGCTTCACGCTGTATCACAGCAGGCTAGGCAGAGGGAACCTAGTGTTAAAACACTCCATTCCCCACTTTCTGCCGAATTCTGGAGGCATTGCGTGTTGAGTGGCAAAACTCAACGCCGCGCTTTGCCTCGACACCAGAGCGAAGAAATGGAAATTTACATTTAAGTAAATATTTCATCTCCTCGAGTGGGGATCGAACCCACAACCAGTCGATTTTACAGTCACACTTCGTGCCCCTGCGCCACGACTGGCCTCTACTCGTACTCTTTTAGTTATTTGAGTATAAATTAATATTTTCCCACAGTAAAAGTGAAATAATGTGTTTTATAATATATATTTCCAACATTATCATCATGCACTATGATGATGAGGAAAGGATATACAATAAAATATAAATAGCAATAAATAATCAAGCACTTCCGACGCGTGGACTCAAAGAGGGAGACACCCTACTGGTGCGACGCCATTTTTCATTTTTAATGTTTTATTTTGTTTTGAAATAGTAATCGTTTTTTTATTCTGAAAATAGAGAAATTGTGAATATATTATGGAGTCGCTATGGCGTATCTATGAAGTAATCAATTTACCTATAGATAATGCCTTGTGAATATATTTTTTATTAATATCAATGTTATTATATTATAATATAGACTAGTATATATATAATGGCTACTTAATTTATTTACATTTTGAGGACAGTTGTGGCGCAGGAGTACAAAGTGTGGCTGTAATCTACAGATTGTGGGTTCGAACGATCCGATCGAGGAAATTAAATATTTAATATTATGTTTTCTGGCGTGGAGGCAAAGCGCGGCGTTGAGTTCCGCCACTCAACACGCAATGTCTCCAGAATCCGGCGGAAAGTGGGGAACGGAGTGTCTTTATACTAGGTTCCCTCTGCCTACTCTGCTATGTGCGGGATACAGTGTGAAGCTGATTTAATTTGATTTGATTAAGTATTTATACATATATGTGATATCCAGCAGTGGTCTAAACAGGAAATAAAGATGGTCAACCACTTGAAAAAAAGAACACAATTCTTTGTTTTTATTCATATTTAACAAAAACACGCCGCACTTCCATTAAAAGCTTTTAATTATATTTTGTACGACAGTTATTAAGCATAAGTGTGAAGTTTATCGCGTTAAAGATTCACCCACGTAATTTAATAATTACAAATTTTCCAACCAGTGTTATTAGATCTTTGGAAAGGGAGGATTCCTTTAATAATGTAATGGAATTAAAGCAAAAAAAAATTGAAATCACGGTTCCTTATTTATTGGTGACGTACAGACACACAGACGTATTACGCGGGCGTTGATTAAATTAAACCGTAGGATTTATGTGCTACCAATTTAGCAATGATGTGAAATGGCGACTGTATAGGGGCGTACTGTCGCTCTTAAGTGGAAGAAATGGGCTTTACATTGTTTATGTTCGGCACATTTTTTATTTTTAAAATCATGTTAGTTTAAGCGAGTAGAGAAGAGGTAAAGTTTAATCAAAATTAATTTTATTTCTCAAAACGCATTATATACCAAATTTAGGATGTAAAAAATGGGGAAAGGAGTGTTTAACACTAGGTTCCCTTTACTTTGTTGTGTGCAGCACGACGAAAAAAAAAATATTATAAAATAAATAAATTTATATTATTATTGGTTTTTTACCGTACTTACATCCTTCTTACTATTTTTAAATCATTTAAAGAATTATTTATTATTAGAATAAAAAAATATATATATTATTATTGGTTTTTTACCGTACTTACATACTTCTTACTATTTTTAAATCATTTAAAGAATTAAAAGTAATTTAATTTAATTTTTCAAGCAAAAATTCATTTCGTGGCTTCTAGTCACATTAGGTTTCCTATTTCTAATAAAACATTGAGAAAATAAAACAAAAGGAAAATCTACATACCGGTGCTTCCATCTGGTGGTATTTCCCAGAACTACGTTGTAGCGAAGGCTTCGACGCTATCAAGTTGATTGCTACACGAACCACAAGGCCTTGTGGCGCAGGTTTCGTTACCTTTTTCGTCATTAAACTGTGTATAATCTATTATTATATAATAAATATTATGTTTAACAACTAACATAATTAATTATATTTAATATACGTATAATGGGTACACACCTATAACGAAATATTTTTCAATTATAACATAACCTATCGAATAATTTTAAAATGGTTACTAATTAAGAATTGTCTGTTTAAGAGATATGCCTATATTTTATTTTATAGAAATATAATTATTTTATAGAAAAATTAAAAATAAATCAGCTTCACGCCGTATCCCGCACACAGCAGGGTAGGCAGAGGGAACCTAGTGTTAAGACACTCCGTTCGACACTTTCTGCCGAATTTTGGAAGCATTGCGTGTTGAGTGGCAGGACTCAACGCCGCGCTTTACCTCGACGGCAGAGCAAAGAAATGGAAATATAAATTTGAGTAAATATTTCATCTCCTCGAGTGGGGTTCGAACCCACAACCAGTCGGTTTTACAGTCACACTTTGTGCCACTGCGCCATGACTGGCGCAAAATTTAATTTTAAATTTTAAGTTTTTTTTATTGCAATATAAAAAAAATATTTTTTATATTATGTTTACTAGCGTTTAGGTACCGCTTGGCCAGGTAAAAATAACTAAGAGTTGTGAGTAAGACACAAAACATATTCTAAATATTCAACAATAAAATGATTAACGTGACGCTCCTGATATTTGCGAATTCAATGAAACAAGTTCAGCTTCATATTACTAGTATAGATTTAATATTTTAAGAACTCTTATTTCATAATAAAATTTCTACTACTGAAACAAACTTACCTATATAAATTCTCTAAGCTTATAAATTTATATACAAAACTTAACATATAATACGAATGAGCCCGAAATGGGCAGTACATATCCCTGAGTGGTGTGTGATAAGGCTGGGGTCAAGCCGACGACAGGTCCGACGATAAGATGGATTTAGTACGTTTAAAGGTACCCTAATCGGTCGTTCCCTCTCGTTATGGGGTTCACCTATTGCTTAAGCCGCACTTTATTTGACTATTTTGAAGCTTATTATTATTTTTTAACATTATATTAGATATATCGTTAAGTAAAATAAATTAAAAATTAGAAAATATGGTCAGTTGTGGCGCGGAGCAGATCCGTGACTGTAAGCGTGGGACGTGCCTCCAGACTTTGGCGGAAAGTGGGGAGCGGAGTGTCTTAACACTAGTCTCATTTTGCCTACCATAGTACAAGCAGGATACAATTTTAAGCTGAAAAAAGAATGGAAAATATGAAAAGTAAAAGTAAAACCTGCAGTATATACCTTACCCTTTAATTCAATAGAAATTTCGCGAAAATACATAATTCTTTATTTAAATATAAAAAAATAAATACATACGCAAAATTGCTTATCAAAGAAATGATACGACAAGAAAAAATGAGTGTCATAAATAAGTGACCACGATGACATCTTATAAGAATATCTCACAAATATAATAATAAGTCAGAATGCCTCAATAATTTATTTTTATTGCCAATAAACAATATTAATGTTTGATTTGTTATTTTAAATCGACTTTCTGATACTTAATTTAATGTGAAGTCGTTCGTGTAAAGACCTTCTTTAAATAACATATTAATATGAGCTTTAGTCATCTTTTATATGACTTTCACTATGATTTGTGAGCTACGTTCAAAGTATTTCTGTACCTATAGGTATAATAATTAATCTTTATAGCATTTTGCATACTTTAGGGTGATTTTTATTTACTAAATTCAAGCAAAAAAGTCGCTCTTGGCAAAACTCCAGTGCAAATAAAATTAAAATAAAGTTTCTTTGTTAGTGAATACCTACTTAAAAAGGAAAAAAAATATGTTAAATGAATGGACTCGAATAGAATATTAATGACTATTTTGTGTGATAAGAAATTTTATATTTATATGTCAATGCAGAATATAACTCAGAAAGTGCAGGTGATCAATGTTTATTTAAACCTGCAACGCCATGAGCCCGGCATCGGCACAGTAGATCCTTCTTTTGTGTCTTGTATTATTGTATTAAAAAATCTAAATCAGCTTCACGTTGTATCCCGCACGCCGCAGGCACAGGGAACCTAGTGTTAAGTCACTTCGATCTCCGCTTTCCGCTGAATTTAGGAGGAATTCCGTGCTGAGTAGCGAAACTCAACGCCGTGCTTTGTCTCGACACCAGAGGGAAGAAACGGAAATATAAATTTAAATAAATATTTAATTTCGTCGAGTGTGGATCGAACCCACAACCAGTCGATTTTATAGTCACTCTGTGTGCCCCTGCGCCATGACTGGCCTTTATGTCAAAATATTTATTTCCAATTATATGAAAATATAGATAAGAAACAAATGTACGGGCAGACGCTACGAAAACGGATTAAATTTCCGACGGACGATGAACATTTCGTGGTTCATGCAATAGTTATTAAGAATAAACGTTTTTGTATAGGCGATCAATATCACCTTTTCTGCAGAGTTGGTATATACCTAAATAAATATTTTAAAGTCTAAACTAATTTAAGAAAGTTTTTTTATTAAGATTTAGCCTTTCGCTTTTTCTTTACTTTATATTGTTAGGTACCAGTGATTCTATTAGATAGAAAAACATTATTTTTTATTTATTAGTAATTAGTTATAAAATATATTGTTAAATAAGTAATAAAATTCAAAACTAAAATGAAGTCATATATGAATACATTTAAAGAGTGAATTTAGCAAGTCTCGGGTCCCGTGAGCGCCTGTTACACTTCTACTAATCTTTACTGCTCGTCTTGTGTCAATTTTATGGGCAAACGGTTGGCAAATGGGTTATAAAGCGTCAATGGCCAAGCTAAAAAGCTTTTAAACTGCCACCAAACAGTTCGTAAATTTAAAAACATATAGCGCGGTGGCTATTTTAGAACTGACTTAAGTTTCACTAATCAAAGTTAATATTTACATTATATGTAGCTATAGGAATTATGCTTGTATATTCTGGTAAATTATATTTTTTATTATGTATGTTTCACTGATAAAAAAAGGTTATTATCCATTCCAATGGGGAACGGAGTGTCTTAACGCTAAAAAATCTCTACCTAACCCATACCATATATATAGTTGTATACGGGATACAGCGTAAAGTTGAAAAGGAAACGTTATTATTATATAAAAAATAAAAATAAATCAGCTTCACGCTGTATCCCGCACACCGCAGGGTAGGCAGAGGGAACCTAGTGTTAAGACACCGTTCCCCCATTTTTTGCCGAATTCTGGAGGCATTGCGTGTTGAGTGGCAGAACTCAACGCTGCGTTTAACCTCGACACCAGAGCGAAGAAATGGAAATATAAATTGAAGTAAATATTTCATCTCCTCGAGTGGGGATCGAACCCACAACCAGTCGGTTTTACGGTCACACTTCGTGCCGCTGCGCCACGACTGACCTCGTTTATTTTTGTTTGTGGTGAAACAGCAAATTAAATTTTGCATAAAGTGGAAATAAGGCAGTGAGGCGGCCTCGTCTCGTTAGATGACACCATATTTTAATTAGCGATAGACTACACGGAAATGTTCTGAGTGCGGCGTGCGAGCGCGTTACCCCAAAACATAATGCTATTTCATATGCCCTAGTTTGTTTCAGAAACGTTTCACATTTTAAATTAGCTATTTCAAATTGCATTTCCTTTTTGTTTTCTTTTTTTTGGGGGTTTTTTATTTACATGTAAATGTGTCTATCTATTTATTTAATAATTTTGTTTATTATATTTTATTTTACATATGTTTTTAATTTAAATAATTAATTTTAATATTTTTAACACTAAATAAAATACACGCTGTATTCCGCATGTAGCAGGGTAGGCAGAATGAGTCTACTTTTAAGACACTCCAATCGACAATTTCCGCCGAATTTTGGAGATATTGCCTGGCGGAACTCGACGCCGTGTTTTTGTGACACTAGAGCGAAGAATTGAAAATATTAAATATTTCATTTCTTCCAGTGGAACTGAACCCACAACCTGTCTCGTTTGTGCCCCTGTGCGACGCCTGGCCTCTATATTAAAATCCTTTTAGATTAATATAAAAATATACCATTGGTAAAAATGAAGTTCTACATATAAACTTCTACATATAGAAATTCATATAGGAAGTATCGCGTACTCAACGCCTATACAGTTGTTCGTAATAAAGTTAAATGGTTGTCGTCAGTACATGAGCAGATGTTCTCTCCGCAAATTATCTATGAAAACGTTTTGGGACAAAAACGACACTAAGAAAGCGCGCTTAAGATTTCATTCTCGCACATTCAACGATACTAATTAAAAGCCCTAAAACGTAATAAAAGATAACTCGGGACTGAGGCTGGATGCTGTATTCATAGGGAAAACTTTGCCTATTAAAATTCCTCTAACGAGTGCGAACCATCTCTCCTAATAAATACGGGCCCCCTCTAATTTTCCTTGGAGAGATTTAAGTGGCATAAATTTTGCAGACTGAAAAGAAACTCAGTGAAAGAAGAGCTTGTACATTTTTACGACAGCGGATCTCATTCGCCCCTCGAGCGTCGAGTTGTCTCACTTTTAAATTAAATTTTTACTCTCAATTTGAAAGTATAATGTCATTTTACTTGAATTTTGTTATTAAAACTTTTAAATCATCCGTAACTTTCCTTTTGGCTCTCGTTTAGGGTGAGTTAACGTGATTTTTTAATCAAAATTGGATCATTTCTAGTGATTTTTTACGAGCGCACCACTCCGTCGCGCGTCCGCATCAAACTGTCATTAGCCACTCGCGTATTAGATATTGCTTTTCTTTGAGTACTGTTACCATTTTATTGAACAATTGGACCCTTCCGGAGGGGATCTATTTTTTATTTACATTTTATAAATATTTGAAAGCAAAAATGAAAATACATATACCAAATACTTAAAATAATACATAAAAGTTAAGTTAAAAACTATAGAAATAATATTACTGCAGCGCATCCTGGAACTAATCTTATAGGGTGTTAAACAACGTATAGTTAACATCTGTTTCCCTAAAAAAGGGTAACATGTCGTAAAACAGTAAATATCATAGTCAAGAGCAGTCAATAGAATTTTGTTTAGAGTCCTTGACACACAAACACAGTGCAGACGAGCTTTTATAGACCATAAACATTTTACTAGCTCGACCTTGGGTAGGGTCTGCAATGAGGTCGTTGCACTCCACTTTACGACTTCTGACTTCGAGTTGTGACGAGTGATTGACGTAAAATTTTGTTTTTATCTTTGATCCTATATAAAAAACGAAGTATTATATGAAATTATCTGTGTGAGTCTACTATAGTCACGTGATCGTCTTCTCGAGTCTTACATTGGTTTGATGTTTATATGAATTTGCAATCAAAAACATTTAGGCAGAAGAAGTCTAGTGTTAAGACACTCTGGTCTCTGCTCCCCACTTTACGCCTAATTCTGAAGGCATTGCGAGTTGCCTGGCGGAACTCAACGCCGCTCAAATTGTACGTTAAATCTTTCTTAATATTATAAATAAGTTGTTAAGTTAAAAGTACTAGAAAAAATAAATAAAAAATAATGGCGCACCATTCCCTTATTGTTTAAACGTTTTTGCTCATTTCCTAGAAATGTATAAAAGCATTGCGTCAAAGTAACGGAATCTTGTGTCACAAAGGCCTTTGAATGAAAGGGTTGTTTTTCTTGGACGAGGAATAAAGAGACTTAAGAGCTCTGGCCATTGTCACCCTTTCTTTATTTATTGTTCTATGGGATAAAGGATTGCACAAAATTGCTTTTTGTGCAATATTGTTAAAAATTTAAACGGAAACAGTATTTCTTTTGTTTATCATTGTTATTGGCTGGCCGTTGTTTCTTTATTTTACCTAACGGCAAAAGTTACGGTCAGTTAAAAGTTGGGTGTACCTTCTGTAAAAGTTAAACTATTGCAGTAATTTGACAATGAGTAAACGTCACGTGCCTTAAAGGATAAAAGTTACCTGAAATATATTTTTTAAAATAATTATCATTTACGCTTAGAATAGTAGTAATTATACAGCCAAGATATATTATACGCCTACATTTATATACTACCAATACAGGTTTATAAATGTAAGGCGTTATAGCTTGTATTTCTACTTCTACAATATATTTTAATGAAAAACATATTGAAGCCCATATTTTGTCGAGCACCAAAAAAAGAAACACGTGAAAAGAACAATATCACATCTACATTTAAAAAACCAATCTCAGCGTGGCATCAGACGGATCCCGACATTCCTCCTTTTTATACTCCAAGCCTTATCCTGCACGGCATAAATCGCGTCGACCCGTATAACTCTGGCCGACCATTAAAAAGATAAACAACTTAATATAGGCATAATAATAAATAAGCCCGGCTCGACTTAGTTAGATCCCCGTACACAAGCTCTCATAATTTTATTTATTCACGAAACCGTAAATATCTTTGGGAATAATTTCGAAGGCTTTTTGCGAGGATTATGGGGGGGAAAGGGGGTGATGCGGGCCCGAGAAAATTATATTCGGCTATAACAGTTATCATGCATCACCTGGAAGACGCTTAATGCCCGTTTTCGCAATCTCGAGGGCGGCGCGAGAGACGCCACGCTCAAATTACTTTTTCAAAGTATTTACATGTAAATAGAGTTGGCGTGTTGCAAAGTTTGCGGTTCAGCAGACCGTAGATATGGCCTTTTTCAGACCATGTAGTGTTAGGTATTTATATATATTTTCATGTCTAATACTGTAATCTTTTTTTAAATTTTCACTGTATCCATTTAAAATTCAATTTTTAACAAATTATAATTGATCTTTAACTTTAGCATTTCTTTATATTCATTATTATTATTGATTCTTATAAGTTAATAAGCTGATAAAATGAATATTACGTGGCAAAAATATAAATAGTCAATAACAATACAAGAACAACCGAGCGCAATATTGTAACGCATTGTCGTGGAATTATTCTGATCACGTCATTTCTCAAACGACACTGAGATTAGTCCAAAGATCCTTTTCCTATGCGGTGTGTGCGCTTGAAACTCAACTGATATCTTTTAAAAGCATATCTTATACCTACCTTCTTGTATAATTATCATCCATTTTACTTATAAACTTTCATAACAGCCTATACGTCGACTTAACCTCTACTTTCGGGTGGGGGTCGCCCCCTCCTCGAGTAACCCCCGGCCCCCACGTCTTATAATGGGAGTCTAAGAAAAACGGGTGCACGGCGTAGAATAGAAAACGTTCCTTTGGAAATAGCTTCGGCGGAAAGCTACCGATTTATGCGAGCTACGGGATACGGCGGGAAAATATCCGAGAGCGGGATTTTTAATGGGGCCATTGTTTCTATTTTAAGCGTGGCGCGCGAATAGAATATACAAGTCGACTCGTTTTGTTTGCTTAATGTTATGTGCTTAGCGGGCGTGCGTACGGATGATAATGACGTGATATTGTTGACTTAACGCTGGCTGGATTTATATTAATATTGTATGAAAGAAAAAGTTCGTGGCAGTATGTGGGACATTTTCGCTAAATAATATTTGAATGCCTTCTTTAGTGCCTGCAGAAGTTAAATATATAAGATAACATTATTACATATAGATCAAAAGTTTAGAATTTAGATAAAAGGAAAAGAGATAGATTTTTTTTATAAGTTTCTTAGTATAGGTAGTCATAAAAAGGATTTTAAATTATTAATTATACACTTTGTGTTCTTTAGTGTATCATTATTCTGTGATTTGAAAAAAAAACTACTTTTTTGTTCCTTACAAAGCAATTGTTTAATAACTTTGAGTTTTTATAGTGACTAATATCAAATTACTCAATCAATTACTTATAATAAATATATAAATAAAATAATTTCATATTTTTTTTTTCGTCACTACAAAAAATATCTCGCATTTTTCAATATATATTTTATAATATAACAAAAGGTGCAAACATTCGAAGAAACACATTTTATTTCTTGATTACATTATCATTACTATACTGTGGTTCAAAAATTCTGTTAGCTCTCTTATTACGGCTAAGCTTAGATATTTAGAGCCTGAGCTTAAAACACTCCTTTATCGTTAAAAATGTACTAGTCGGATTCCTATCTTCGTAAGCGGGGAAAACCCTTTAAATATTTCATGGTATAGTAGTTGATCTTCTCAGAAAAATCTTATAAAATGTTGGTAGGTACTATAATATTGAAAACTGAGTCAATTTTAAACGGATTTTGGAACAAATTTTTAATATATACTAATAATCTGCTTCTATAAAACTTATGAGTCTATAACGTAGCATTTATCTCATAATTAGAACAAGCACAAAATGTTTAGTTTATTGTAAAAAAAAAGCTTCACCGACCCTATAACATGTTTAAATAGAGCCATAAAGTCAATTAACGTCCTATTTCAAATATCATACGGTGCCGCTCAGAATTATTATCTTAAAAAAAACATCAAGCATAACCTATTTTAGTTTCGTAATCAGTGATGTCATTTTTCATCTCCGGAAGATATAAAAATGCCTAAAATAATGAACTAATAACAGTCGACGTTTGGTCCGGAGCCACCGAAAGCAAAATATATTAGTAGGCGAGTAACACGTCGTTCCGTTCCTATAATGAACATGGCTCCCTCTAGCGAGGCCATTAATCAACCCCCTGGCACCCGCTCCCCCGTGACTCCCTTAAAAAAGCCCCCCTCGTCCCCTCGCGGTACGATGGCTCCATGTTTCCAATTCATCACGAAACCCCGCCCTTGACAACTCTATATGAGAATGCCGCGGCTTAAACCTTGTACAAACGATGGCAGCTGATTCTTTTCTTTTTGCTTTTTTTGGTAGAAATATCTTATGTTATTATATTTAAACGTAAAAAACTAATTTTGTTCGAGGCATAGATATTAATTCTAACATTAGATACTACTTTATAATGATTTACTTTTAATTTAGTATATAAGCCTATAAGCCCCTAATTAAATTATAACTATAATATTTTTTCTTGAGAATATTGAAAGAAATAAGCAAATGCAAATAAAAATTACGGAAAACGAAACAGAATGTCTTAACACTGGGTTCCCTCTGCCTACCCTGCTGAGTGCGGGATACAGCGTGAAACTGACTTTATTCCTTAGTAAAGAACAAACAAATAGATATTTAACGAAATATAATATAAATGTATATCGATATAATTTATAAATATCACATACCTATAAACATGTCGGTAGTCCGGAGCAGCGTACTGCAAATGCAGTATAATTACTTGGCACATTTAGTGCATATAAATTGGTATTCATTGCCGTCCATTGAGTCTGCTTACAGAAGCTCTGTTACTTATTATCAATTTCTATATACCTAGCAGTTAGTGTTTTTTTAAATATATTTTAAAAATTATATTTAGAGATTATATTATTCAATAAGCTAATTTTATTAAAACTTTACATTTTTGTCTTATTGTTGTTAGTGCTACTGGTTGCATACGATAGAATAATTAATAAATATTCTTTATACAAAGATATAAAAAGAAATAGGTATTAAATATCCGAATATAAAAAATAATAATTAAGACAAAGTTCAGCGATGAACTCTGCCACTAAAAAATGCAATTTTAAATATTATCGACATTGCCGAAGTAATGTATAAAATATTTAATTATACAGATTGCCGATAAAATATACATATAATACCTACTAACGACAATTATACAAAATCTTTACAAAAATTATAGCCTATGTGTTATTCTAATGATAGGTATATAAGCTATATTACCTACTGTAAAGTTCAACCTTAATCAGTTTTTGCATGCATCCTTTCTCACAACCTTTCACATATTTTTCACTATAATATTTATAGGAGTACAATTTAATTAATATATATGTATTCGGTACTTACCTATATTTTAAATAACTTTCCATCCCACAAACCGATTGTCATTAATATTCTTAAAAAGGTTCACAAATTCAAAAATGTCCATAGTTTTTTTTTCGAAACAAAGAAAAAGCAATAACGCACATCCGAGTACAAAATAAATCTAAAAGTAAATAAAAAGGGACGAAGCTAGCAATTATTCAGTCTAGTGGGTACCGACGGGGCTGAATACGTTTTTCTTTTAACAAAAATAGATGTTTTCGATTTTAGATTTTAGATAGTTTATTTTTTTTTATTAGTTTTATAATACAAACATGTGACTGTAACGTAACTGTTGTGGGTTCGAATCAAATTCGGGACAATGAATAATTATTTATTAACATTTTCATTTCATGGCTCTAACCAAGGTAAAAGCGCAGCGTTGAGTTTCGCCACTCAACTTACAATGCCTCGAAAATTCATTGGAAAGTGGGGAACGGAGTGTCTTAACACTAGGTTCCCTCTGCCTACTCTACAGTAAGTGGAATATAGCGTAAAACTGGTTGTATAATTTTTTATTATATTAAAGTTGTAATTATATTATATTTAAATATTATTTGTAATATAGGTAGCTATATATTAAATTTCAATTTCATAAAAGCCATATTAACAGACATTTAAACTGTACCTATATATTAAACAGAGGAATTACAATTTCATAAAAACCATATTAAAAGACACATTTCATTTTTACCCGCTTTTGTTAAGTCGAGCTGTAACTATGTAATAAAATCTAAGAATCTGAATTACACGCACTTCTAATTGTTGTAACATCATGAAACTTATCAATTATATGTTTATCGATGGTACCATCATATTATAATGTCATTTAGACATTACCCATGATGATATCATTGAGCTGATCTGATGATGGAAAGTAGTAAGTAGTAGGCATATCGAGTTTGTGCCCATCAATAAGGCAAAATAGGTTTTTCGAACTATAAATCTACATCTAAATAAAGCGCAAAGCAATTAAAACTGTTTAATATCAAATAATTTCTTAAACATTTTGGGTGACTAACCCAAATAAATATTTTAATAGTAGCGAGGTATACCTACGGGCTTCACTAGTGTTTATTATTGATTTGATGAAAAAACTTATATTTATTATTATTTTATTTACGTTAAAAATTTAAAAAATACCGTTTATATTGCCTTGTTCTTCATATTATAATAACTCGTACATAAAATGTTTATTATTTTAATTTTTGTATAAATGAAGTTCCAATAATTCTACCCTGTTCTTTTCAGCCTTTATAACAGAAACGGAATATTAATTAGGTTTTGAATCTTAACTATTTTATTAAATTAGACCAAGAAAGCGGTTTTTAAATATAAATATTTATCAAATTGAATACATACCCAACACGTACGTCTGAAATTTGGTTTAAATTGACATAAAAATATTTATAACAACGTTATACAAAAATATAAAATAAACATAAATATATACAGATATATTCACTTTATATAGTTATCTACATTATTTAAACAACAGGTTATGTTAGAGTTAATCCAGAAATCGCTTTTAAATTGCACAGGGGCCAGCTACAGTGCGGGGTTAGTTTATTTGCAATAAAGAAAGTGGAATGTTGGGTTGCGCTCCAATTACGAGGATATACGCGGCTATCCCGGTGACGTGTGGCTCGGTCCCCGGGACTGGGCAATTATACGTATAAATAAATGTATATAACGAAAACTATAACATTCGTTTAGAGTTTCGCAGATAAATATTGTAAGAAGAATTGTAAATTTTTATGTTTTGATAAAAAAAATATAACGAGAGTAGGTATTTGAAGTTAAGAAAAGTGAAAATTCGTTTTTCTTGTGAATATGGTTAATTCATTTTGTTTTTATTTTATTTTGAAAGCTATACTCTGTAACCTGCACAAAACATGGTAGGTAATGTAAATCTAGGAACCTAATTTTAAGATACTCCGTTCCCATTAGGACACTTCCACTCCTCACTTTCCACCGTATTCTTGCGTGTTGATTGACAGAATTTAACGCTGTACTTTGATAATTATTTTATTATTTTTTATTTCTCATTAAAGCAGACTTAATACAAATGGCTAATCTTCAGCTACTTCCATCTCTTCTCTCTAATATTATATACTTCAAATAATATTTAGTTATTTTAAAGTATTATAATAAAACAGTTTTCTATTATTTATAGTAACTGAATATTTTGCATTTTGCATTATTTATATGAAGAAATCGTGAAAAACACATTTCCTTGATTCCCGTAAGGCGATACCGACGCAGGCGGATCTCTCTCTAGGGACTAACATGCTAGTTTTTCCCAGCATATCTTATTGCTCTTTTGTTGATACCCCGGGTCGTTAGTTTCATCGCCCGGGGTCACCAAGGAGACCCCTCGACGCGGAGCTTTAGAAGGCTTAGTGGATAGGTAGGTTGCTATTTTATCTTAATATTGATATTATTATGCAATGCTTCAATATTATCATGAAAACTAGGAGTAGAACAAAAATATTAGTTAAATATGAAGCGTACTTAGTAAATTATTGTGTAAGAAAATTATTTCAGTTGTTTTCAGGGTTCCGTATCTCAAAAGAAAAAAATGACCGCTTATCATTGTCTGCTTAAGATCACCTTGCTGTCTGCCAAAGCTATTTATTTCAAGATCGTGTGGAGGTATCAAGCTGAAATTATTATGAATCAAGAGATACGAGCATTCATGCAAAATGTTTGTTGATTTTTCTTAAAATTCGTATAATAAAAACCTATATTTTACTCTCACTGGATCTAGAATTATGAAATTATGAAGTGTGGAAATAAAGAAAAAAAATCGGATAAATGTTAATTTATGGATATTTCATTAAAAAAATAATTATCAACTTATATACAAGTATAATCACTCATTCTCAACTAATCTTATCAAGCTACTTTAAGCTGTTATACACATTTTGTAGCTTCAATTAAAATAACGATCCAAGCAATTGCAATTTCAAGAGAGTGGCAGCTGAGACCGTGTTACGTATAAGGATTAAAACATTCAAATCAAACACAATTTAAAAGTGGGGATAGCATCCTAAGACCCTCATCTTATTTATTCATCCGAGGAAAGGAAAAAGTTGTTTTGTTTACTCCCCTTGAGGGGGAGGTCATACCCTCCGGTAGCAAGTTTGCGATTTACTGCAACAGAGGATGATATTTTTGCTTGTTTTGTTACAGTAAATCTAAAGAGTTATATTGTGCGTAATGTTTGCTTCCTCCCTTAGTGGCTGAGGGTAGTTTATTTTGTAATGTTGCCAGTATTGTAATATATTTATTGGAAAAGTAAAAAGGTTTATATGTAATGTATATATATAGGTGATACGAGTATAAGTAAACTGTCATTTAAGTTGATGGGAAAAAGGTGATAGTTTTAAATATATTTTATAAATATTATTGGTTACTGATAGATAAATGACGTTTTAATTGCGGCATTCATTTTGAAATCATATTAGTAATCCTGTTAATATTATAAATGTGTTTTTTGTGTAAATGGATGTTTGTTCAACTTTCACGCAAAAAAACATTCAACGAATTTTACATTCATATAGCTTATACTTCGGAATAACACACTGGCTACAATTTATGTAACCAATTACAATTTATGTATAATTTTGGTTATAGTATTAGAATAGATTTAGGAGATAAAGAAGAAAAATGCGTGTATATATTTATAAGAGATTATATAACAGCTTTCATAGTCGATAATCAAAGGCCAGTCGTGGCGCAGCGTGCGACTGTAAACGCGACAGGTTGTTGGTTCGATTTCTAGTCACAGAAATGAAATATTTAATGTTCTCATTTTTGCCCCCTGGTACCGAGGCAAAGCGCGGCGTTAAGTTTCACCACTCAACACAAAGTGCCCCAGAATTCTGTGAAAAGGGTGGAGCGGGATTTCTTAACACTAAGCTCTCTCTGCCTACCTTGCTGCATGCGGGATACTGCATGAAACTGAAAACAAAAAATAATAATAAAATATAGGGTTAATATTACATATTTTTATTAGTATAATATGCAAGAAACATACCTAAATAAGTATTTAATAAATGTACCGTGTAAATAACAGTTACTATGTGGTTATAAGGAAAAGCCAATATAACGCAAACACGGGTATAACTTGTGATGTTATCTGAATAAAGTAAGAAGAACATACTTGTGGAAATTGTAATATAGCAGTCTTAGTATTTGAGACAAAATCTAAATTTAGACTGTTATGAAATTAGATTTTAAAGGTTTTTAATATTGTTAACTTTGATAATAAACAATCTCCAATATAAAATTTTTCTTTTTGGTTTCTTGGAGTGGAATATATCTCTTGTAGTATTAATAGAAAAGAAAAAGAAAATATAATCATTTAAATGTACAATTTAAAATCTTTACAATTTTATACACATCTTCATAATAAGCTTATGTAAGAACTTGAAAAGAATATAGTAATTTCAATGGTCTTTTTATTTTAATTCGAATTATATAACGAATATGACATATTTATAATAATAAACAAAAATATAGAAAATACATCCTTGGTTCTTAATAATTGTAAGACATTTTATATAATGTATACCAAGATCTCAACATCATATACGTCTTAAGTATTAAATACTTAATTCAGAATAAACGAGTGGGTAATTAGATCTTATTTTAAGACCAGCTCATACAAACAGCGCAAAATCCAGAATCTAGCTCGTAATGAGAGAGCACCCTAAGCTTAGTCCCGTCTACGTCGCAAACTTTGCTTTACAGTGTTTCTCAAACTTTACTTTTTTACCATTTATTTCTTTTCAAATGTCTTCCATTGAGATACCGGCTGGTGAAATGCGGAACCCATTTCCACGATCTATAGATTATTTTGTCTTTAGAACTCATGATGGTAGCAACTGTCTTATTTTATAAGAATTTCAAAATATTGTAAAAATATATTCAAGAAATTAATATTTGAATTATACGGGGCTTAAACGAATATGAGGCCAGTCGTGGTGCTGGGAAAGTGTGACTGTAAAATCTACTGGTTGTGGGTTCGATCCCCACTCGAGGAGATGAAATATTTACTTAAATTTATATTTCCTTTTCCTCGCTGTGGTCTAGAGGCAAAGCGCGGCGGTGAGTTCGCCACTCAACACGCAATGCCTGTAGAATTCGGCAGAAAGTGGGGAACGGTTCCCTCTGCCTACCCTGCTACAGCAGGATACAGCGCGAAGCTGATTTATTTATTTTTATTTAAATTAATATTTTATACGAATCCATAGAATTGATTTCTATAATCAACCGCTATTTACTTTTTTTGCATATATGTATCCAAAAATTTACATTTTTAAAGTATATTTCATTGCTTAAAAGGTTTGAAAGCTGCTGATTTTCGCTATTCCTCCCTCGCTACCCTTTTTAAGGGGATTTCTTTATGTTGTGAGAGCTCATTCATGGCGTCCATCAAGGCGATTCCAAGCGTCGTTACGGTCGCGGGAAATGTAGCGAAATCATCGCTTCACTGCGGCGCTACTTTCTCTATTGAACATATTGTACCTATTGTAGGTATGATGTTTGATTCAGTTTAGAACTAGATCAGTTTGTAAGTTGATTAAGTTGTTCTTCGCATTTGTTTTCTTTTAGTAAATTTATCAGATATTGTATTATTATTTGGTTTATGTTGAAAGACAATTACAAATACAAAAAGTAACACTAAATTAATAATTTTAATTAATCACTCAACACGCAATGCCTCCAGAATTCGGCAGAAAGTGGGGAATGGAGTGTCTTAACTCTAGGTTCCCTCTACCTACCTTGCTGTGTGCGGGATACAGCGTGAAGCTAATTCAATTTTAAATTAATAATTTTGTAATATTATTGTTAATAAAAACATACAAAAAATCGTTAATAATACAATTATTTCTGGAATTAAAACCTTCTGCGGTCGCATTACGTTGGTTAAAATTGTAACAGACTTTGAGGACATTCTGCGGCGAGAAATTTACTTTTAATAAAGGCCGCAATAGAACCTCCGCAGCCGTCGCTCCGTCGATATTACACGACGAACACCCACTAATGTTCTCTTTTCGTATTACATTTGAAAAATATTATATACTTTCGGTCTACAATCTCGGTCTTAGTACGTGTGCCGTTTATTTTTTTCTTTGTGTTTCACTAAAGAAAATAACTTAAAGCTTTATAAATCATATTCGAATAAAAAAAATAACCAAATAAATTCTATATACATCTCAACTGTTAATTACAACCGCATGTTTCGTAACATTTAGCCAACCCTCCTAAATGAGTCGTAGTAACGAAATAATATAGTGCAGGTCCACCGGTCGTTGTGACCAAGCGACTCCCTAACATCGCCCTCAATTAAGACTGTCGACTTTATATGTAGTTAATGCGAAAATACGTGTTTTTGTGATTATTGGCTGTAAATGACGTTTCTATAGATAAATCTTATATTTCGAAATATTATTTTTATAATGTTTGTTATATAATTGATACACATATATTATTATACAAATATATTCGGCATCAAATATATAATTAAATTTGAAATATAATAATAATATTTAACAAGAAAAGAAAGCATTTTAATTGAAACGGAGAAACTGCTTTCTTTAAAAAAAGTTAACAAGTAGAATTCAGTGGATATCGCGAGTACCTAATAAGGGGCACAGAGAGGAGGCTCCAGTCCGGCACGTCGGTTTTATGGACCGTTAGTGCTACTGAAATCAATAAAAGTGCCGGAATGTACCGCACATGCGCAATACAGACTCCCAGATCGTACTGACTCAGCTACATTCATTTTATAGCCACTTGTATTTGTGCCTATGGCCACTTTGTTCTTTACTGTTGACGAAGTTAAAAGAGGGAAAAATTAATTGATACTGGTCGTAAATATCGTTAGGAGTATTGGAGGGTTGAGGTTTTAAGATGTTGAGTATAATTTAATGTAATTTTTAGTAAAGCGTTTTTTAATTTCTTTTATAACTTAATTTTATTGTTATGTTCAATTAATTATATGAAGTACTATACTATAAAAAGAATATTAAATAATTACTAAAATATATAAACTGTTTTTTTTTGGCTTCACGCTGTATTCTGCACATAGCATATTAGATAGAGGAAATCTGGGAACCTAGTGTTGAGACGCTCTCACTTTGTTCTCATTAAGACACTTTCGTTGCCCCCTTTCCCTCAAATTCTGGAGGCAATATATATTGAGTGGTGGAAATAAAGGCCGCGCTTTCACTTTATCACCAGAGCGAAAAAATCTAAAAAAATAAATATTGAACCTGAGTGCAAATCGAACCCACAACCGTAGCATTTACAGTCACACTCTACCACTGGGCCATGACGGCCTCAGCTGTTATAAGATACTTGTAGATTAAGTTATTTGTAAGCAACAATGCAGTCGCACGCTGTGACTAACACGCTGCGCTCAGTCTTACAACTTGGTTTTAAATTAAATTTATTATCTAATAAATACATATTTAGTATCGTTCGTGGAGCGACTGGTTAAATGCTTTTATTTGAATAGTTTACACGACGCCATTTACAAAATTAGCAACGACCAAGACGTTTTCATTTTATATTTTGACATATTAATAACAAATTCTACTTCACAAAATAAATATATTAAGATATATAGTTAATAAAATCTAGCGATGAAATAAAAACGAAAAAGATTTACTACCACCAAGATCATTTTGTAAGACATTTATGAGTTTTTTATGAAGTGTCAGCCCATCAAATCCCATTTTATTGAATCACTAGGCGTCGTCGTCACAAAACTGATATGGCTTTTAACGACAATACAATTAATTAAAACGACGTAAAACCAGCGTTTATGTACATCGAGACTATAAAGACTAAGTTTTATATGTCGTAAATGCGATTGTTGAGGACTCCGATACTGGCTCGGGAGGGCCGGTTTCTAACAAACCGCTTATGACACTATAAACACTCGAGACGCTCTCGAAGGAATGTTTATGAATAATAATTTTGTGGAATATGCTGTTTTTGTCGTAATAATACTGTTGGTGTTGATGTAGGTGCGTTTTTTTTTATATATTTTCAGTAAATTAATATAAAATCTTTCATTTCTACTGTTTTACTCCAATAAAATTAAGTATTTATCTTAAATTAAGTTTATCTTCTTTTTTTATTAGAGAATAAATAAATATCATTATATATTGAAATGCATTTTGCGTCGGTATTAAGAAAATTAAAAATTATGCTTTTTACTACGATTTTATAATAAAATATAAAATATATAAGAAAGAAGTAAAGTAAGAAGTATTTTTATTTTTATAACTACATTTCACTATTCCATGTTTAAATAATAAGATACAATAATAACATATATTTCAATAAGTCTAAACCACACTAAACATTTAAATGGAATTTCTTATTTCTATTCATTTCAAATACTTAGAATATCCAAGGTAGAAATATAAAATAGCTGTGTGTGCAAAACATAATACTAAATCACATTTATACACAGGAACAACGCAAACATCGTATAAAAGCAATTCAGATCAAACTTCTACATACATAAAAGTGATTTATGTGATAAAAAGAAACTTTGAAAGAAAATTGTAATTTTTAAATAAACCATTAGAAAAAGTTCCGGGCCATTTAAGGCGGGTTATTGTACCACCATCGAGCGCTTTTGTTGACTGCGACGTAGAGCTTGAGACTATTGTAAAAAATTATAGAAGAGACATGCATCGATTAGGGAAGAAAAAATATTTGTATAGATATTTTTAAATTAAAACTTTCCGCTAAATTCTGGAGGCATTGCGTGTTAAGTAGCGGAACGCAACGCCGCGCTTTTCCTCGATACCAGAGCGAAGAAATAGAAACAAAAATGTAAATAAATATTTTATTTCCGCGAGTGGCGATCGAACCCACAACCAGTCGCATTTACACTTTGTGCCCGTGCGCCACGACTGGCCTATTTTTAAATTAAATAACAATTCTTAGACATAGATTCTTCTATAATGCTATAATGAGAAATAATATAAATAAATATACTAAATAGAATTAATGAAAAGCACTGGCTAGTTTCTGAATATTTCAACAAAATATAAAATATACTCTGCTTTAATTTATTTCTTTGTTTAAAACTCTTTTCTAGAATATTTATTTCAATGGCCAGACCAAGAAGATTTGTTTCCAACTTATACTCTTTGGAATGGAGTGTTTGTTGCCATTAATTTTTATGAGCGACCGCATCCTTTGATTGTGACTAACATATATGTGAATAAAAGAGATAAAATTATCTATATTTTTATTAAGGGATTGAAGTTTTTAAATGCGTTTGAATCGACATTTAAAATTAGCTTCTTAACAGACACTTTTATTTTTAGTTATATTTTAAGTTTAAAAAGATAATTATCGATTCTTTAAAAATAAAAGACTCGATTTTTAATGTCGGGAGCCATAATATGTTTTCTTTTTTTTTATATATCGAATGTTTTCTTTCTTATTAGTCCTAGGTACATATAATTTCATGACTGCTTTCGTGGCAGAGGCCAGTCGTGGCGCAGGGGTACAGAGTGTGACTGTAAAATCGACTGGTTGTGGGTTCGATCCCCATTCGAGGAGATAAAATATTTACTTACATTTATATTTTCATTTTTTCGCTCTAGTGTCGGGCAAAAACGCGGTGTTGAGTTCCGCCTGTTAACACGCAATGCCTCCGGAACTCGGTAAAAAGTGGGAAACAGAGTGTCTTAACACTAGGTTCCCTCTGCATACCCGGCTGTGTGCGATGCTGATTTGATTTTATTTGCTTTAGGAGTAAAGAAACGATCTTTGTACTTTATTTCGATGTTCAAATAAATTACATGTTATACGAAACATTTTATATGTTACTTAAAAAATATATAGATATATTATTCTATAATATCAATTAATAATAAGCATGAAAAAATAAGGTAAAAGTACGAGTTCCAAATTACAAATAAAAAGACTAGACTTTCCCATTTATATCAATTTCAGTGTATATATATTTATTTATTTGTATTAATTAATAGCTATTCAATACGAAATATCTCGAAAACTGGATGGTACGAGGGAATCAGACACTTCGTTTTAAGACTAGAATCTCTCTGTCTGCTTACCTTATTATGTGGGTAATAATATAAGTTGTTCTTTAATTAATTGTGTATTAATAGTATTAAATTAACTAACAATAGTAAATATTATTATACAGTTACAATGAAGTTCCTATCATATATCGTAACAAAGTGCCTGGGGAATACACACATACATATGTTCATATCATAAAAACCATAACAAAAATTTACGTACATACATTTTAGAGTGCTCAGATTTATTCAAGGCTCATGGGGAGAATGTATTTGTGTTAGAACGCGTCCCGGGTGCGGAGTAAGACGGCAAACACAGGAAATGGATGCCGGGAAGCTTTGCCGTCGAGCAACGATGGAAGGGTGACTTTACTTAGATTTGCAAATTGTTATTATTTATCTGGTATAGATATTTAAAAAAAAATTAAGTCTTTAGGTCAAGAAATAAAGCGGATGCACAAAAAATACATTATTAATATATATATTTTTTTATTATATCTGCTGTTCGAACATTTATGTGAAACACGATAAATATAATTTAAAATTACATTAGGACAGAGTAAGGGGTAACCTTAAGTACTTTCTCCATTTACCCTTTTACATGCGTGAGAATAGTAATAGAAAAAAGTAATAGTGAAGTTTTTTTTGGTTTCACAAAACTTCGAATTCACCGGCACAATTTAATTCGTTAGATCTTAAAATGTATGACAACATTACGATTTAAATAACAACTTATTTAACTATTTTCAATGGCCGTCATAAACATAGGTATATTCCGTTTTAACTCAATACATCTGCCTTAACACCGTTCTTACCAGTGTCTGGAATAATTCTAAAATTATGTATAACCTCTTTTGTCCTCCGCCTCTTGATATGTTTATATCCATTAATACGACTTTATAGTTATAAGATAAACATAAATCTAGTGAACAGGGACTACATCCCACTTTATTGTTATTCGGTTAAATTTATTTGGAACCAAAACGTAAGTGTACTCTGTAAGTATACTTTAAGATTTTAGTTTTAGTTTATGTTTTATATTTTGTGGGATATGTTGTAATAAGATAAAAATGTTTTTTTTGTTTAAGAATTACTTTCTTTTTAACCCATTTCTTTATTCAAAAAGGAGGAGGTTCTATATTCGTAAACTGTATGTTTTTTCCGTCGGTAATTCCATCATTTGAGAATCTATTTCAAAAAATATTGTCAATTTCATTGTAAAATCCTAATATATTTTATAATGCAGGTATGCGTTTCAATACTGATCAATTTATTGATACTATGAGATATTTTTTTTTTGCGAGGAAATTACTACAATTTTACTGTTCAATGTTACATTATATAAAGTTTAAAGTCACTTAAATCTAGTAAAAACATTTTATGAGTGTCTAATAAATCGAAACATAACATCAACGATATAGCAATTATTAAACTCGTACCTATGTAAATTAGTGTAAAAGTTGGAACCTTTGATCAAATATCACATTTTTTCCTGGCTTTTATGAAAAGAAATTAACTCTATAATAATGTATTTTATAAAACTTTAAACGATATAAACTGATTATAATCAAACAAGTATCTAAACTTAAAAAATAAATCAAAATTTTAAAACAGAATATAATTTCTTCTTCACTTCCTTACATTACAAGATTCAAATAGAATCACAGAAACGAAATACGAATTCGGTAATTTCGCGCACACGTTACTTGTTTATACTTGGGGTAAGTCCTCATTTCAGACAACTGCCATGATTGCTGCGTAATAGCCTGAGATGTTCAACCTGACTCCCTTACCAATTATGATGGATCTCTGTTCTCGTTGAAAAGTATGTGAAAATAAAGTTCACCGTAGAATGGTTGATATTTAGCGTTTACTGTGTACCAACAAATGTTTTATATTTCGTAACGCTTCTTAATAGTTGGTTTAATAAGTTCTGTTATATTGCTATTATGATAGTAAAACGTGTGTTTGTTGAGTAAATTTGAATGGAATTTGATTAGAAGATCTTTTAAAATGTATCCTACATAACTACTTCCAATTTAAAATATTATAAAAGAATTATGAAAACGGAGAAAAGATTGTCTTGACGATTTTCCCTACCTACCTTGATATATCTTCACGCGAAGTGAAAAAAACATAATCATAAATAAAGGCAATTTTATTTAAATGCATTAATATAAAAATATATATCTACTTACTAGAGGGCGCGCGCGGCTTCGCCCGCTTATTAGGAGTTAATTCTAAAAAAAAACCACGAAACACGTGTTCAATAAAATATTTTTAACAGTCTGAATTTAAAATTTTATAAAGTAGGTAGTTAAAGATTTTTCCATATAAACTTTCAATTCCTTATTTGAACCCTTAGGAGGTGAATTCTTAAAAACCATGAAACACGTGTTCAATGAAATATTTTTAAGAGTCTGAATTTAAAATTTTATAAAAATCGGTACAGATTAAAAAAAAATTCCATACAAACTTTCAACGCCTATTTCATCCCTTTAGGCTTAAAATTTTCCAAATTCCCTTCTTAGTGGATGTCCAGAATATGAAAATAAACATCTGCCCAAATTTCACGTTTCTACCATCACCGGTTACGGCTCTGCGTGCGTCTTACCTCAGTCAGTCAGCACAAGTCCTTTTATATATATAGATATCTAAATAGGTAGATTTTTTAATATGAATATATATTTTTTTGTAATCCGGGAAACATTTTTACCAAATGAATTTCATATAAAAGGATAAAATTTTAAAAGCTTCCGGGACATTTTAAGGCAAAGTAAATTAAAGTATGTTATAACATTGGATGCTTTATGATCGCTCTGCGTGTTTTGGCACGGTTTCAAAGTATTTTTGGCTCGCATTTCACTTCATGGATGCAGTTGCTTTTGCCATTTTAAATATATTACGATAACGATCTGTGTATATATTGAACTATTTAATTATAGTAAGATGTTTATTATTTTATGAACGGAATTATTAGTAAATGAACTGTAAATTATTAAATTTAATAATATTAGCTGTTGTTTATGTATGTAGGTCAGCCTGTAGCAGATAACGTAGTGACTGGACTTTCATCTTAAATATAATCTAAATATTGTACTGATTGTTTAGTAAACAATTTTGTATTGTTTACATATTAAGATATTTGTTACTCTTATGCAAAAACGTAGTACCATTTTTATGTTAAAGCATGTCTTTTTTGCATATAGCCTAAGAAATCTAGGAACATAAAGTTAAGACACTTCATTTCCCCAATGCGTATTGATTGACGCCACTTAACGCCGCACCGTTGCCAGAGTTTGAAAATGAAAATATTAAATAACTCGAGTTGGAATTGAACCCACATCCTTTGAAATCAATATTTATTGTCAATCACCTTCCTATGATTTAAAATAATATTATATGGTTATGCATTATTTTCATATATATATATATATACATAATTCTTAAACTAATTATTATAATTTTTTTATTTCAGGTTAACAAATGAGCGTCAAACAAAACGTCAAACAATAATAGTAACCGACAAAGGCATTCCAAATATACATATTATATTATCAAACGAAGAAAGAAAGGCGAAACAAAATTGAAAACAAGCCATTGTTATGTTATACGAAGGTTCCACGAGAAAAAGGCAATCTACATGGAGGGTTGCACCGGACGCCTCTAGATGAGGAAATAAGAATTCATCCTTTCTCGTCCCGGGGGTGGCAAGGGGTGGAGTTGGGGAGGTAAGACGGACGACGCCATTCCAAAAACCCATTATACGAGCTCGGGAGCTGTTTTCTATCTTGGAAAGGAACCCGTGCCGCTCCCCCTTCTCCCAACCACCCCGTGGTATCCCGACTTTGTTTATGAAAATTACCCATTAAAATAGCTATGAAAGTAATACTTTTCCACTCCTGAAATTAATAAGAATTGATATAGATTATTTTATACTGTTGCTTTTGTACATTTTACTTATATTTTAGTGTCTTTAATTGTATATGTATGAGAGGAATATTTAAAATTATTCAAATTTTTTGTGAAGATAGCTCAATTTAAAATGTTAATAAATATCTATTTTCGTTAATAAATACAGATTAAAATTATATGTGATTATTATTGTGTAAGCTTAAATAGATATACAAAAAAATATTAGAATAAGCTAATAAAATATGTAAGCATTTAAATAACGTGTTCTAAGCCATAACAATAAAATTTTATATTCAATTTAAGTATTTTATTTTTAAAATTGTATAGTTATAATTACTTAATATACTTATTATATTTTTTTAAATCTTGTATTTATACTAAAAAATTCAATAAATAAGATCAATGATTATACGTCTTTCACCCCTAAAGACTTACAGTAGCAGTAAAAATTAAATTAAAAAATAGAATTATAACACTTGAACTCAGAACTTAAATACACATTACAGCTCCCCTCTTTATTGAGAAGTGAAGCTAAAGTTTCTTAGATCGTGTATTTTGTCCTCTTCTTACATTCTGCTTACTACAAAAGTGCGAAAAGGAAAGAAAATTCGCAGTCGCTTGTACTTCGATATAAAGAAAGATTATCCGAAGCCCCTAAGGAAGTTTGAAATTGCCATTGTAGCGAAAAGGATTATATGTTAGTGCTACGCCGTAGCGGGTCTACTCCGCTGCGGGGATTCGAGAGATTGTGTGACGAAGTTTTGTTTGAATATACTTACTTTTATTTGTATTACATAAATATTCTAGATAAGTTCATTTTACTACTTTTAAATATCGTTTTTTTTTAATTGAAAATAAAGAAATAATAATGGAAAAGAATTTTGTGTTATCATTTCACCTTGCCAAGTTAAATAAAAGAACAAATATCCAGATTAATAATTTAATAATAGTCATTTAATGAAATATAATTTTAATATATGAAAATGAAACATAATTATAAGGATAAAAACGAAAACATTATACGAATTTAAAAAAAAAGGACATAATTATAATAATTAATTAAAATATGAAATTACATACAGTAATAAAAGATCAGTTCAAAACGTGAAATAAACTTTCGATATCGCAAAGCAGCCAGTATCGCAACGTCCCATTTAATCCTACCAAATCCAGTCAAATCCGGCTGGATCCGCTGAAATCCGACCAGCCCCGGCGCGTCGCGATAACCCCGGCCTGGTGATGCCGTGGTAATCCTGTTTTAAATTCTGATAATAGTAGGTACCTGTATTAATACAATATATAGGTGTGTATTTGATTTATATTATATTGTAGGATTTTTTAAAAGGACTTCTTGAAGTCTTACCGTTGAAATTTTATATAGAATATATAATATACATATGTTTCTGGCTGATTAAACCCAAAACGTAGAGCTTAAGCTGCCGGCAGTCAGTCTTTTAATTTTTTCTATCTTCACGCTGGATCCCGCAAACAGCAGGGTAGGCAGAGGAAATCTAGTGTTGAGACACTCCGTGGCTTAGTGGCTTCCGTAAAGATAAAAAACAGAAATTGATACTTGTCTAATTAAACATACTCTTCAATGTTATCGTCGATTAAATCACCATAAATTAGAGCTTATATTTGACAATAGACACACTAAGCACACACGGACCTAGCAATAATTTACATAGGCTTAATTATCGAAGTGGCACGCCGTTGTAAATTTACATATCTGCCTGGACATTACGTGTTCCGATTCGAGGATCAGAGCTCGCATAAGCCGACGCGCGTAACGAGATCGAAAATGAAACATAAATTGTAAAAGCACACTAAGGGCGATTAAAACCATTAACAGACACGGCCGGCCTAACCCTGGAGAGTCCCTGTCCAATCAACAACCCTTTTACTACCACCAGCTCAGGTGACCCCGGCGATCCATCAAAGATCTGCTATTGTGGTAACATTACCAACTTTCTGCGGGTCCCATTGGAATGGTCGGTGCGTATCAGGATTCATGATAGGGCACCCCTGTACGCCCCCACTCAGATGTACGGTAACGATCGCACCACAATACCATAGACTATAAATATGGCCCGTACGCGGCTACATATGCCGGAGGCGCGTACAACCAGCCAGCGCCAGTATTTGTATTGTTTATGCCACATTAAATTGTTAGAATGTTGCACGGTTATTGCCGAAAGCGTATTTGGTTCGTATCGTTATGTAACTTAGGTATTTGTAGGCGTAAATTGTTTCAATGTAACGTTCGACGCCATTCCTTGTTAGTTTTGATGTGTTTTATATAATTTGATCGTGGGTTGTTGTGGTACAAGAATATTGTATATAAAAATATGGATTATATTCTTTTCTTCTTTTATTTTCAAAGTTAAATATCTTTTAAAAATAAGAGATAATAATGACTACTATAGAGTTAGCTAACTACTGTCAATAATTATTATTAATATCTATCTTATTTCATATTTCTAGTTAATAAATGATTTACTTAAAAATAAACGATATCTATATTTTTTTAGAACTTATCTTTATAATAGTTATAGATTTTACAATTGATTAAATCTAAAATTATACTTTTTCATATACATACATCCTTTCCTACGTATCGAAGTATAATCCACTTACCAAAATTGCTATAAAACAAACACAATGGCTGACGATATTTAGTGGTCTCTAATCACGCGATCGTTTATTACTATCTGTAATTAAATACGTGGCTATATTCATTAAATTATGGAAAATTATTTGTCTTTTTTTAACTCATGTAGTAGGAACTCAACGCCGCTCTTTGCCTTGTTACCAGAGCAAAGAAATGAAAATATTAGTAAATAATAATTCATTACCTCCGAGTAGGAATCAAACCTATATCCATATTAGGTATTTTATTGGCATTTTATATATAATATTCATATACGGATACACTATATAAATTAATAAATATACGAAATCGATGAAATCTCAATATTTGTTTTATCTTATCTAGTCGTAGATAGCAATATATAGGCGTTGTTGCAAAAAGCTATAGATATAAAACATTATTCTACAGCCGTATAAACGTCAAAGGGAACGCCTACAAAGAATAATTTTCGCTCCAACATCCAAAGTACATTTTCATGCATAATGTTGGGAAGAATATGGAATTTATGGTAACAAGTTCATATGGGAAACTTGTGAAAATCGAAAGCGATACTTTTTTTTATGTTTACACATTTTATTATCTCTTTTTAGATCTTACGCTGTATTTCACACATAGGTACCTACAGGGTAGGCGGAGAGAACTCTAGTGTTAAGACACTTCGTTTCCCACCTTCCGCAAATTCTTTGAGACATTGTGTATTTGGTAACGAGTCGACACCGTGCTTTCTCCTCTTACTAGGGTGAGAAAATTAAAAATGTCAGAATTGGAATCGAACCCACAACAATCGTGCTTACAGACGGACGCTGTCTGACTGTGCTACGACGTGCCACGATTTGTTTACTTAATCTGAATTAAATATAATTAATAAAATCGAACATTTACTTTTGTATAAACCAAAAAATCTTAAATATAACAAAAAAAATAGAATCTAATATACAGCATATTGTTACTTACAGCGCCATCTATGTTCCATCAATTGTAAGCTATACAGTATTTTTTTACTTTTTCCATGTTTTTGGGGTAAAATAAAAACATAAAGACGAAAATGCAAAATAAATTCTGTTTATTGGTATCCATTGCAGTATCGTGTATGGCGACCAAGCGTGAAACGACCGCCCGGTCCGTTAAACAGAAACATATCCCTGTTTGATACACTATCGCATACGTATTGTATTTGTATTTATAAATATATAGTGTTTATTATTGGTATAGTGCTTATTGTTGCGAAATATTTTATTTTAATGTTGGTATTATAATTTTATGTTTGAATTTTAATTTGTAATCGATAGGTTTATTTCCAGTAATGAATATAATTAGTATAGAATCAAAAATGATGTATTTTAATTTTGTAAAAATAAAATTAAAAATAACTATATGTTCTTTTAACATAGGTTAACAACAAAAATGATATTATTCTTTCGTATCTATAATACATCGCTCATTTGGTGCAACAATGACGTAGATATTAATATAGAATCTTTATTGCACACAAAATCAATATAACAAAATGCCGAAGTTTTATAAAAACAAATATACAGCATACAGAGGAGAGAACTTCATTCTTAAACATAATTGCATTTTCTTTTTAAAATATGTTAGAGGTCAGTCGTAGTGCAAGAGTACAAGGTGTGACGGTAAACACGACAGGTTTTGGTTTGCAGAATGAAATATTTAATATTTTCATTTCTTCGCTCTGATGTTGAGGCAAACCGCGGCGTTGAGCTCCGCTACTTAACATAGAATGCCTCCAGAATTCAACGAAAAATGGGAAACAGAGTGTTTGAACACTAGGTTTCTTTTGCGTATCTGATTGACACAGCGTGACTTTCAAAAATATGTTAAATATTATATCAACGTATGCAGTACTTAAAAACTTTGATTGCGTATCCTGTAATATTTGCAAGTCTAGTCTTCTTTACCCATAATATTAAGTATTACATATCAATTATATACACATCTCTAAATACGATATTGCAACTAACATTCTATATCATAGAAAATTTCTTATAAGAAATATTAAATGGAAATATTACCTACACGAATAAAATACGCACATATTACATGCTTTTCATAATACTATTCACTATATTTCAAATAGAAAAAAACATACATATTTATATAAACTTGACCCTCCACATCTACAGTAGCCATGTACCTATCGATAGAAGTTTAAAATGACCGTTACAGCTTCATACGAGGGTGGTCACTGGGGAAATTTAACAACTTCGGTCCATATTTGCTCGGAGGCTAACCCTTCTGACGCGTTAACATCCCTTCGAATGATATTTGCATCTAATTGTAATCCATTGTTGTTTCATGGGAATGGCCGCGGGGCAGCGATAAATTTAATTATGGCTATTATGTGAATGCACACGTATCTACTTATAGCGTGTGTACTTTATTGTAGTGTATGTTCTTGTATTGATTATTGCGTATGTGATTAAATCAGCTTCACGCTGTATCCCGCATACAGGGTAGGTAGAGTGCCTAGTATTAAGACACACCAGTCGCTATTGTCCGCTGATTTCTGGAGGCATTGTGTGTTGAATGGCAGAACTCGACGCCGCGCTTTTTTTCGACAACACATCGAATAAATAAAAAAATAAAAAAAAAACAATACTCACAACCTGTCACGTTTACAGACACTGGACCCTTGCCTCAAGACCTTAGCGTATAAAATAGATGGTCATTAAACAAGTGTTTATAGCAGTAGAGATAATAAACCTAAATTCTATTGCTTGAAACAGAAATATAACAAATTTCATATTATACTCGCCAGTCGTGGCGCAGCGGCACGAGGTGTGACTGTAAAACTGACTGGGTGTGGGTTCGATCCCCACTCGAGGAGATGAAATATTTACTTAAATTTATATTTCCATTTCTTCGCTCTGGTGTCGAGATTAAGCGCGGCGTTGAGTTCTGCCACTCAACACGCAATGCCTCCAGAATTCGGCAGAAAGTCGGGAATAGAGTGTCTTAAAACTAGGTTTCCTCTGCCTACCCTGCTGTGTGCGGGATACAGCGTGAAGCTGATTTATTTTTATTTATTCATATATATTCGTACTTAGGTATAAAAAATATCTTCCATAACATTATATAATGAGCGAAAGAATTACGAAAAAATTACAATATCAACGCTAAAAGGCACTCTCAAATTATAATTATTTTTGTAAAGGCCGATCCCCAGGCGGAGGGCAAAATGTGTAACTTCCGTTTTCCGCGGCATTGGGCACGATTTGAAATATTTTACTGCTCTTGTAACGACTTGATGGCACTGCCAAGGGCCACTTATATATCTCTTTTATCTTTTGTTGGCCCTTGCCCCTTTGCCTTGTGCTGGATAAAAGATCAAGCCCTTTTTAGTGGATTATATTGCAAACTAGATTACATTCTATTGAAAATAAAAAACTCTAGTATTAATAAAATCTGAATTTAAATAGATATAAGATTTTATTTATTTTCTCATATAATTTCATTACGACTATTAGTTGTAATCTTAATTATTAAGTTAAAAAAGTTTTGCGTATACTTAAAATAGCCTCTGCCTATACAGTATGATATCTAAAAGATATGTCTATTAACCAATAAATGTAATTGGACAAAAAATACTTCAACAACATATATAAGTTAATAAGAAAAGCAGCTGTCGATAACTTTATCTCAATGATATATTTGCAAAGTATTAATTAAAAACATATAAATACCTTTACCATATACGAACTCTATGTTTATCTTGTAATAATATATAGAAAGGAGACAAGAACGAACGAGCTAAATGTGGAAAATTATCTTCAGATATTCTAGGCATGGCATCTTAATTAAAAGAGGCTGTCATAAATGTCTCTACAGAGCTCACAAATTTGAAAGGTCAGTTGTGTGAATCAAATCATTATCAGCAATGCAATCTTGTGGATTTATTATCACTGTCTTACTTTACCAAGTTAAGGCATGCCGGTTATATCCAAGTTTGTATTTAGTTTTTTTAAAAATTATTATATATCAATTTAGTGTTCTTTTATAGCTTACTATGAATAAGTAGAAGGAAACGAGTGTTAAGGCACTCCACAAAATACTGTTTTATTGCCAAAGCGAGAAATATAAGAAAAAGGCCATTTCTCCACGTGGGAATCGAACTCACAACCAATATTTTAAAACCCACAACCATTTTTTGGTTGATATAATGTTATTTTACCAAACGAATAATAGTGGGTACAACCGGACTACTGTACTTATTCAGCATTACCTGAAACAGTTACTTATCTGTTAAAAATCAAGATATTATTTTTATGATAAATAAAATTAATATAAACAAATTTCAAAATATTATTAGGGGAGAGGGGGGCACATTCGAACGATTTTTAAACTTTGTGTCATATCTAAAAATTCTACAGTTTTTAACTTCTTTACTATTTCACAATGCTTAGTCCAACTATTGTGCCACACAATCGTAG
>DWQW01001428.1:0-33726 GCA_018249695.1 Heliconius erato demophoon | reverse complement strand
AACTTCTCCGGCGCAATTAAAACAAAATATTCGCCACGAAATGGAAGCCATCACTGAGCATACTTGCCAAGCCGTCATAAGACATTTTAGCGTTAGGTTGAATGAGTGCCGTGAACGCGAGGGTAAACATTTTGATGACATTATTTTTAAAAAATAAATTCCCAAAGTCTGTATTTTAGAAATAAATAAACATTTTACTAATAAACTACTAAGTTTTTTTTAAATTATATTTATAAATGTAAAATTTCTTTTGAGACACCTTGTATATCTTTGAATATTACGCAGATAACATTTTATATTTATTCTGTATTAAGTAGAGCGGCAAGGCCACTTTTTCTTAAATAAGGATATTATCCTATTTTTTAATTCGAATGCCTAGTAACGGTTGTTATTTATATCCTATTGCGTAGATATTTTTAAGGTTCCGTACCCAAAGAGTAAAACGGGACCTTCATAATAAGACTCCGTCTGTTAGTCTGTCAGTCCGTCTGTCTGTTGGTGCAATAAAGTATTAGATATATAATAAATAAATATATTTCGTCTACCGCTACAACAACAAATACTAGAAAAAAATAAATAAAAGGACAACAAACGTGATATTTTTAGCTCGTTTCTACTCATTTTTGCGTTTCGAAAATAATTTCGTAAATATTCAGTAGAATATTTAGTAACATATTAACTTTAAAAATGAATAAATTATAATAAAACAAATATAAGGAGCCACTCATACAACGGACCTGATTTATTTGCCGTTTATAAAAAGAATTTGAATTGGGTTTGTAGAAAGGAGATAAATACGTATCGTGAAGGGAAGTATTGACGCGGAAAAACGAATAACATAGGCTTAGCTGAGCTTCGAAAGTAAAATTAAATACTTGAGGAAAAAATAAAAATGTAACGAAAGAATACTATCATTCTCTTTTATTGTTGTTTATAGATGTATTAACTAAATGCCTAAGATAAATAAATAAAATTTTAGTTTGAGCTTTAAACGAGAGTTTTTTAAAAATTTTGTTATATTGTATTTGTCATTTTGCTATTATTCGTTTTTTTTTCAAATTAATTATTTTTTTCTTTTTTCCACCAGGGGCTTATCTTTACATAACAAAGTAGGCAGAGATAGAACCTAGTCAGATACCACTATATAGTGTGGTATATAATATCTTCAACTCACTTAAGTAGGGTAGGGCGAGGCTTAAACCATGAATATTTCAGAAAGTATAGTATTATTAGTAAGTAGTAAGTATAGTATTATTATAGTACTAGCGGCCCGCCCGCGGCTTCGCCCGCTTAAGCTACATGATTATTGATTTAATAAACAGAAATGACTTCTAATATGATTTTTATAACTTTAATCTATAATATTCTAATATGATTTTTTTACTACATTATTGTAATTTCTATAAGGACTTTTGATTGTTTTGAATTAAAAAATACGACCAACGTTGATATTTGAAATTTATAAAAATATACATAAAACTATTTTTTTCTTATACGTATATATTTTTGTAACATTACGTTCTTTTTACCTATGTAATGTACGTCTCATCATAATTTTAAAACTCTGTTAAATGTGCTGATGTCAGTGAATAATTTAATTTACTCTTTCAGAAACAACCTTAAATGTTAAATTATTGATTTGGGTAAGAATTCATAATATTCTTTGTAAAATAACTGTAATGATTGCATATTAACTCCTGTACAGTTTTTAAATTAGTTACATAAGTATATTATTGGCTAAATGTACAATTGGTAAATATGTAGTTATTACAGAGTACACGTTATAAGGCTGGTCTGAGGCATTTTTATATAGATTTATTTCAAACGAACAAACGAAAGAATCTATGTATTTACTTAATATTTCTTTGAAGATCAAATCGGTCTTTATCTATGTGTTGATTTAATTACAACTTAAACTTAACTGTTATTATTTATGAAAGGTAACTTTCACTAACACTTCAATTTTTTTTACTTTATTGTTTGTACTCTGAACAAAAGTGCTTTAAAAATATATATTTTTATCAACATTCATATAACTAAGACGTTTCGAATGTCATTCTTTAGCCAAGAATCTTACCAGCGCGATTGCTATATAACATTCGCAGGCAAACTAATGCCTTGAGTTCATTCAAATATATAAATGCCGATAACTTTTTAATGAACCGATTTTGATGAAACAAACTTTAAATGTTAAGTTGAGTTAAAACAAAACAATTGGTGAAACTTTTAAGTAAATCGGTTCAGTATTTTCAAAGAAAAATGTGACCATACAAATAGACAGACAGACAGACAGACACGAAATTAAAAAATATATGTTTGCTTTCTATTATTCTTTTTAAGTGTCCTTATATCCATTTCAGTCAAAATTATTTTATTAATTATTATACATTACAGACAAAATATTTTTACTGTTTTATTATAGGTATGTAGAGGTTATTTTTTGTTGTTAATCTTTTTAGTTTAGAGCACTGCTATTTACGCTCACGATGCCCAAACGTATTTTTTTTGATTATACGTTACTTATTTGTGTTTTAAGGTTTTATTGAGACCGAACGGTTCTTTTTAACCTCTATAAAAACTTAGACATAGTTAGGGTAAAAGAGATCAACTGATCATTTACATGTTATTTTTGAAAACTTTACTTATTTCTTTTAGTAAGCGGATATAGATTTGCTGCTAGACCTGCAGTCACAGCGTTCCAGGCGTAAATTGAATACGATTCAGTCTTTGCACGAACTAGGCTCATGCAATCTATTAGTTGTAAAATATAGTAATTTTTTTACTTTATAAAATATTATTGAATTTAAATCAAGGGAAATATTTTATTTTATAACAATTATTCTTTAAGTTTTTGTTTTTGAAAAAAAAAATATACACGCTGAAGTTAAGTTCAGCCAAAAAGCTGTTAGGCGAACTATGCCTTCTTCGGATATCCACAAGTCGAGTGGGCCAGATGGCATCTCTCCTTAAATGCTCCGTTTATGTGCTCCTGAGCTGATATGTGCTAACGCATTGATTTTGACACTCTTATTTAGTCGGCGTAGTCCCAGATTTGTGGAAGGGCACTCTTATCCACCCGATCCCAAAGAAAGGCGATAGTTCCCATCCATCTGACTACAGGCCTATTGCTATCATCTTCCTAATCTCGAAAATGATAGAGAGTATTATAAATAGCCAGTTCTTGGTATATCTGGAAGATCATCGATTGATTAATCAATATGGTTCCCAACATGGTCGCTCAACTGGTGATCTTCGGGTTTACCTAACTCACAGTAGTTAGGCATTATATTCGCACTATTGTATTTGATTATTTCAATATTAAAAACCGAATGTTTCTGGATATACGAATAACTCTTATACATATGTACGCAATATGTTCATAGCGGAGAAAGTAAATGAAACTTCTTTATTAGTAAATAATGGCCAATATGATGTTCGTAAAGGGACGGCCGGCAGCAATATAAAACATGCCCTAAGGTTTTTGCTCATATGGTTCTCTTTTAACTTTAATTATATTTGCGCACACCGTGGAGGAAATCTATTGGTTGTTTTATTACAATTAAGACATTCTGATGATGGATTCAAAAAGAGAAATAACTTTATTCATTAAATTCTATATTATGTTTTACATATATAATATATTTAAATGTATTGACATTACTGGGCTTTTATTTACAAAAAATAAAAAGTCTTATATTGTTTCCGATAACTCTAGTTATTTTAAAAAATATATTTTGCGTTAATCCATAAAAATGCACAGTACATTTTAAGCGGTATATATTTATATTTATCACGTAAGCATTTATTTAATTATAAATTATTCATTTTTTTTTCAGACTGTTAGGAGATCAAAGGAGCGCTCTAAAGTTACCAAATTTTCTGGAACTACCATTTTTTGCTAAATAAAATGGGATTTTCTTATTATTTTTGATTATTTTATGTTTAGTAAAGTTCGATCGTGAACTGCAGAAGGTGTACTTATAGTATTAGCCTCACAGAATTATTTTTTAAACCATTGATCGTAATCAATTGAAAACTTCAAGAACTAGCACCTAAATAACAAGGTGTATGTTTAAAGTAGAATACTTGTATTTATAAAATATTTAAATATTTTGTGCACTCTTTTTTTAAGAAAATTTTATTAAACAAAATATATTTAAGATAACAATTAAAATAACATATAATATAGTGAATTTTATTTTTATATAATTGAGAATGTAATGTTTAATAGATACCAACAGTTATAATAACGAAAGCAAAGAAAGCATATTTAAGGCATTTTTTTAACTCTTCTACCTTTTGAGAAAATACCAAAATTCTTATAGTTAATAAATTATTTCTCAAAGTAAAAAATAGTTAATGTTTTTCTGCTAACTATTTTATAATTATTTCTCTTTATAATATCAGTGTATATTGTAGCCTCTTTCTCCTCATCCCCGTTAGTTCACCCGCTACGCAGCTCAATATTTTTTTCTAGCATTATTTTCTTTAGAGATTAACATTTTTAAATTCGTTATATCTTTTGCATGGAATGTGCGATTTTAATATTTTAAAAAGTATTTTATAGGTATTGAAACGGTTTTTATTAAAATATCATTTAATAGGATGAGGATTAATACAGAGGTATGAATAATATGGTTTGTTGGAATTTTTATCAATTTTTAAAATGTAAAAAAAGTTGTTATTGTGGCATAACTACAGTAATTGGGTATATTGCATTGCGGAGGTTTTTTATAGATATTATGATGCGTTCTATTATACCGTTCTATAAACATTTTTTAATCAATTAAGTCAAATTTATTTACAATGTTTATTTTTATGCATGTAGATTTAGATTATAGTGTTAGATTAAGTTAGTAAGTGGCAACTGAAGTGAATAACTGGACTTTCTTAAGCAGATATTGTATAAATATAGAAAAATATGTATGTAATAACATAAGTCTAGTTCTAAGTAATATCTATAGAAAAAAGTATTAAAAGAAATGTAAATATAACAAAAGGTACGGACCATAAAGTCTGTAGTGAAAGTAAGAATTAAAATTAAAAAAAAAAAAACTTTTTTTTTATTTCATAATCAAATTTTTTAAGATTTTTTTGTACCTTAAATCCCTTATTATTGAATGTTTATTAGAGATCCGTATTTTTTTGAAAATATAATAAAGCCTATGTCGCTCAGTGTAGAACTGCATCTACACTGTAGGTGCAGTTCTAGTGGTGAAAGAATTTTAAAAATCCGTCCAGTAGTCATTGTGTGAAAACATTACAAACATACATACAAAAACAAAAATGTGGAAACATTTCTTTATCATATGAGTATAGATTTTTCCTCCACTGGAAATCGAACTCCCAACCTGTCACGTTGTGCCACTGCGCCACGACTGGCCTTTTGAAAAATTTATGCAATAATTTAAAATAGGATTATTTCCACCTGCTTACAAATTTTTGTCGATAAATATCAAAAGAGATAAATCGCGAGTTTGTACAAGAATTTTCGGATCAAACGTCCAAGGTTGCATTTCCTTAGCTTCGATACAAAATTCCACTTCAAAAATATATCGTTATAATGTTTTCAGATAATAAATTTCAAAATAATATAAAACAGGAAAGATTTTATAACTAATCTATTATATAATATAGATCAGTTTATTTTGAGATAAATGATAATATTAAACCCTATAATTCCTTACCTACCTTTAGAGGTACGGAATCTTAAAAACCGTAATTAAAAAAACTTACCTGAAAATTTTACTATCATTGTTTTCAACCTAACAAGGGTTTTTTTAACATAATATATTAAATGTATAAGTAAAATACGTATCGGCGCCGGCTAAGCGATATCATATTTTTCATAAATAAAATAAATAATTATGTCACTTATTTATCTCCTTATTTTATTTCACGTTGAAATATAAACATAAAACGATTCATCATTGGAATTTTGTTGCTTGCGGTTACTAAAGTAAAGTTTCCAAGTAATACGATCTTCAAAGAAACATTGGATATAAAAAACATACAAATGTCTCAGTTCAAAGCTCATTTTGTATTATAATATACAGAAGAGCACTTCATAGAAAATTACTTCAGTGCTTTTAAAAAATATATTTTAAGTTTCACGCTGTATCCCGTATGTAGCAGGGTAGGCAGAGGGAGACTAGTGTTAAGACACTTTGCTTAACAATAGGCTCCCTCTGTGTACATTATATTAATATAAAAAAAAATTAAATTAAATTAGCTTCACGCTGTATCCCGCACACAGCAGGGTAGGCAGAGGGAACCTAGTGTTAAGACACTCCGTTCCCCACTTTCTGCCGAATTCTGGAGGCATTACCTTCTTGAGTTGCTGAACTCAACGCCGCGCTTTGCCACTACACCAGAGCGAAGAAATAGACAATATTAAATATTTCATTTCCTCGAGTGGGAAACTTATAAACAGTCGCGTTTATAGTCACACGCTTGAGCCCCTGCGCCACGACTCAATTGGCTTTTAAAATTATTGTTTAAAAGAACCGCCAAGTACGCGTTACATGTCGCTTAAGCACCTAATTTGACAATTTTTAAAAAAATTGCTTGTATCCCCCATATCACCCTAGGCACAGGGAACCTAATGTTCCCCAATTTTAAATTTCTTTAACTGTTTAATCTTTTCAAAATGCTGTTTTTTATGTATTTTTTTGTCCTTTTATATTGTATTATATAATACAACAGTTCTCGTCTATCATATCTATCATATATAAATTAATTTTAAATTTCCTTAATGTCCTTTTTTCTTCCGCTTCAAATAATTTGGAATTTATAGGTCAACAACATAATAAATATTTTCTTCAATATTATTTATATAGATATAAGCATCTAGGCCATATTATTATAATATTCAGCTAAAACAGCTAATCAACCTATATAAAGATAATATTAGTAATTAAGCTTCATTACTCAATAAATACAGTTGCTTTGATGTCTAATTGTAAGGATAAGAACATTACATGCCACCAACATTATAATTGAATATGAAATATTATAGATTGAGATCCCAGGGCCCCCAGATCTATGTGATTTTAGCAAAGCTGAAGTTTAGTAAATTAATAGTCTGATATGTAAAATAAGACGGTATGCGGACTTACTAACTTGAAAGTGAGGCACTTTGAACACCTACGTTAAAGTAGAAACTTCTCTCAAGCTTGTATTTAAATATGTTATTAAGAATAAAGTAAAAAATGTATATTTATTATTACCAGACTCTTTACGTAGGCCTTTTCTCCTGCCAGACGTCCTAAAGGTGGTTTAAAATTAGAGCAAAATACGTTATACCAGCAAGTTTTAATTTTACATATATTATTTACGGGCTATTTCAAGACCCCGTCATTCAAGACGTTCCATCACTTAATATCTGAAAATAGCAAGAAAATAAAAGCGTAGTGATGTATCTATATTACTAAGTTTACTCAGACTATTTCAGAATTTTTGTATGTACAAAGTTTATTCAATTAATTTACTTTTCTGTTACTTTTAAGAATGTTTGAAAGTCGAAATGTCTACTGTGTATCAAATAATCGATGGTATATTTCAATTTTAAGACTTTAAGATTAATTCACACTTTTACATTTTTTTTATTATTTTATACACAAAAGCTTTAAAAGGAAAAAATAGAACCTTTATAGAATTTGTTGTCCGTCTGTTAAGACCATTTATGTTGAGATCTCTTGGAGGTATCAAGCTGAAATTAGTATCAAATATTAGGGTCAGCGGTCTCTTAGAGCACAGAAATTAAGCTTCTAAATCAACTATTTATGTATTGTTTTTTGAGGCCAGTCGTGGCGCAACGGCACGTAGTGTGACTGTAAAAACGACTAGTTGTGGGTTCCATCCCCAGTCGAGGAGATGAAATATTTACTTAAATCTATATTTCCATTTCTTAGTTCTGGTGTTCGAGGCAAAGCGCGGCGTTGAATTTTCCTCTCAACACGCAATGCCTCCAGAATTCGGCAGAAAGTGGGGAACGGAGTGTCTTAACACCAGGTTCTCTCTGCCTGCTATGTGCGAGATTCAGCGTGAAGCTGATTTATTTATTTTTTTTATGTATTGTTTTTGCTGCATTTTATGATCCTGAAATTAGTACAGATCCCTCCGTGGACAAGTCTGATTCGCATTTAACCTGTATTTTTTATCATGACTACCTACCAAAGAGGTTAAGGTTATCGTTAAACGTCTGTAAAAGCAACTCTATATCCGCCTTAGGCTCTCTCTACAAATTTCAATGCTCAGATTATTTGTTATTGTTTTCGCTAAGTTTTAAGGAAAACAAGAAAGATCAAAAGTTTATCAAATTTAACATCTGGTGTAGTGATAAAGTAGATTAAGCTAAGAAGCTTCGCATAATTTATATTTTATACAATTAGCGATATTGAACAGGAAATCTGATATTTATTATTAAGATGAATTCCATCAACACGCATAAATATTAGTATAATTAGTTTATCAGTACTGCAAAACGGTTTGTCCCCGGATAAGACAGTACCAAGAGTAGAAAAACACAAGGAAAAGACAGTCCCACTAATCGATTGTATGAAAAACACAAGATAAAATATTATTCTTAGTATAAGTACTATCGTTTGTTGGAAGAAAAATAAAACAATCAACTGGTTAAAAGCAACTTTCAGATAAAAAATAGAGGAACATTCAAAATAAAATCTAATTAGCTTCACGTTGTAACCCATACACAGCAGGGTAGGCAGAGGGAATCTAGGTTAAAAACACTCTGTTCCTCGCTTTCCGCTGAACTCCGGAGGCTTTGCATATTGAGTGACGGAACTCAACGCCGCGCCGCGCTTTGCCCCAACAACAGACAAGAAATGAAAATATAAATTTCAATAAATATTTTTAATACAGAAACATTGGACTTTAGTTTCACGCTTAATGACATTATTAGGGACAACGGGGCGTAAAACTTTACGGGAGATATATATTTATCTATCGAAGATAGAAGATTTGCTCGTAGCGATTTCTGTCAGCATACTCCATGGGCACCATATGGACGCACAATATATATGGCGACGCGTAACCGTGCTTCTTCGCTGGTGCGGTTACGAATGCGGCGTTGAGAACAGTCGAATGGCGGAAAGTGGAGAACACAGCACTGAATACGTGAAACTACGTGGAATATAGGTGAAAAAAGCAATGTGATAAATAATATTTTTATATATTTTTTTTTAAATGAGATTATGATCTAATCTTGGTTCACGCGGCCACGAGCTATATATACTCGTATTATCGCATATGAAAATTTTTTTCGTTATGTTATTCAAAAAATTATACTATCATTAGTTCATTTCCAATAACTTTAAATTATGTGATATATATAACATCTTACAAAAAAATAAGGAAAAATATATGCATATATATATAAATGTTTATTTATTGTGATAGTAGTCAACCTCCCCACTCCCCTTGTCATTATTTGTCTAAAGCTTATCAATCAAAACTTATCGGAGTCGGTGGCCCAGCCGAAGCAAATTGGACTGAGGTCGTTGTGACCTACGAAGGCCGGGCAACAGGTGAAATATTTTTTTATAATATCGTTACATATGTACGTAGAAACTTCGAGAATACGAAACAAGAGTACGAAAAAGAATCAAAGAAATCAGAATTTAAAATGCATATACTTAAAATATTTATTTTATTATACAGGTGGAAGTTTTTGGTGTTAAACGTTCCGTAAATAACGATTTAATTAAAAAATATATGTCAACTTGACTTGAATGATTTTGCAGGAAAAAAATTGTACTAAAGTAGGAAGAGGGAACCTAAAATATATAAGTAGAGACTCCTTGTTTTAAATATTTTTTTCCTATTTGCAATGATGCTCAAATTACGTCGATACAATACGTCTTACCGACGCTACGACAGATATGCTTTATAAAAGAATAAATGGAGTATGTAAAATTTATTTATTCTTATCTCTATATATTATATTGCAGATTTTGTTTGATGATATTTAACAAATTTCCTCTTCTCTGGGAATGAAACTGTCACTCGTCCTTGATGTTTCCCGATGCGTATCAACGGGTAGGTTTACAATTCCCTAAGGAAATAAATATTTGCGAGTTTAAATGTCAATATGTTAAATTAAGGTTATTTTAGATATATAAAATTCACATTTTGAATTATAATTTTGAAGCCATTGTGGCGCAGGAGCACAATCAATCTGTAAGCGTGACGGTTGTGAGTTTGCTCTAGTACAAAGGCAAAGCGGGGCGTTGAGTTCCACCACTCAAGACGCAATTCCTCGAAAATTCAACTAAGGAAACAGTGTCTTAATACTAGCTTCCCCCCTCCTACTCTACTATATGCAAGATACTACGTAAAACTGAAAAAATATACCATATTAGTTTCTTTTTTGCTTCACATTTTATCCCACACAAAACAACACAATAGAAGTTCTTTCTTGACCAAATATTCCCATAGCTTGTAGCTATACGAATATTTGGTTTGGTGTCTGGTGGTTCAAAATAATCATGTCAAATTAAAGCTTTAATTTTATCACAAATGACCACAGAAATCAGAACCCATATAATTATACCATTCTTTTGAAGCTGAAGACAAAAACAACGCATTACTTAACATCTAACTTGGCTATCATTTCATATTTATAGTTTTAGGGTTCCATACCTTAAAAGGTAAAAATGAAACATCTATAGAATCACTTAATAGAAGCGTTATTTTTACCTTATTATGAATAAGTTATTAATATTAATCATTAACACTTTGTTATTTATAAAGTCCTAAGTCCTTTGATATTATCTTCAGTCTTAACTTTTTTTTTACTTTCGTAACATATAATTATAAATCTATGCATTAAAATCAATTTTGCCAATAAAAAAAGTGACCGAACATAATTTCTAATCAAAGCCTATTTCTAAATCTAACCAAAACCTCAACGAGAATTCTATCCAAACCTATATTTAATTTCAGCTAGTTCTCCACCAAAAATAGAACCTATTATCTTGAAAATATTTAATCTCTAGGGTGTTTACTGTAATTGTATAAAGAAATCTCAAAACCTTTAGCAGGCCGCGCACTGCAGGGTGACTGACGGTGACCCGAAGGTTAACTGTCGTTACATGTCAACAGCCATCGTTAGTATTAAACGCTATCAGCTATCGGGAAATCGCTGTCGAAGCATATTGTTGACGATTTATTTTTTCTATATATTTCTACATATTTTCTTCAAATGACAACAGTTTGTTTTTTCCAGATAAGAGGAGTTTTTACGATCAATAAACTCGTGAGGTCGTTGTTTATTGGACAATATGTGTAATATATATAAAGTTCACAGATAAAATTAATAATATTGTATTTTTATGTCGTTTTACTCTAATTATACTAATTGCTTATTATATATACATCGTTGTTTCTTATTTTGATAAATATTAATATATTAAATTTGAAAATGTACGAGTTGGATGTACTATGTAATAATACGACGTTATAGTGTTTTCTTAGCATTGAACTAGAAAAAATATAGAAAAAATAAAAAACAAAGTTCAATAATGTACTGTTACGTTAAAAGTCTTTGATCTAGGCTCTGTCATTTGCTTCTTAAACAGTATTAGCATAATTTTAACTTAGAAAAGAGAACTTTTGATTTACAAAAGTATACACATTAAATTTAATATTTTTAATATTTTTTTATTATTTTTAAGTGTATTTAGGGAAATTAGATAATCATAGTAATTTAAATCTTTTTGGAATTAATTTGATTCTGCTCACAAAAATTTTATATTATATATAAAAAAATGTGTAGTCATTTCATATCTATCTAGGTAGGCGTAAAATAAGCGCATACGACATGGTTTTTCCCGCGTAAGTCCCGATCCCCTGGAAATTTCGGGGTAAAGACTAAATTATATATCGCTCCACAACCCCCTCCTATGATTTAGAGAAAGCCCCGTAAAAATTGGTTCAGCTGTTCTAGAGATTAGCCGGGACAAACAGAGAGACACATAGACAAACAAATTCAATACGTAGTTATGTTTTGTTATCGGATAAATAAATATATCCACTTTAAAAACATAGTTACTTTATAATTACAGTCAAAAAATAAATCAATTTCACGCTCTATCCTGCACACAGCGTAGGCAAAGGGAACCTAGTAGTAAGACATTTTAAGCCAAATTTTCGAGGAATTGTGTGTTAGGTGGTGGAACCAGAGCGAGGAAGAGAGAAATATAAATTTAAATCAATATTTTATTTCCCCGAGTAGGGATCGAATCCACAACCAGTCGCGCTTACAGTCAGACACTTTGTGTCAGTGAGTCACGACTGGCCTCACAGACAGACACTTTTAAAATTTTATTTATATGTATATACTAGCGGGCGCAATACCTTCTCATCAAGCTACGTCGAAATTCTTATACGCTTTTCATGCTAACAACATTAATAAATTGTAAAAAGAATTTCGACGTACCTTGATGAGAAAGTATGGCTTAATGGCCAGGGCGCTTGGATGGCTTCCAAGAGGCGCGGGTTCAAATCCCGCTACGTTATATTATTTATATTTTTCTATTTATGTTTTCATTTCTTCGCCCTTGCGTCAAGGCAAAGCGCGGCGCTGAGTTCCGCCACTTAACACGCAATTCCACCAAAAAATCGGCGGAACGTGGGGAACGAAGTGTCTTAACGTTAGATTTCGCCTGCCTAGCCTGCTGTGTGCAAGATACAGCGTAAAGTTTTTTTTTTACTTGATATAATATATCCTGCACTACCAATACTAAGCTTTTATCTTGTAAATTAGAGGCTCTCTTGCTTGTAAATTTATAATTTACATATTATAATATTAGTACACCGTCTATTGTCTCGTACGCGATATGCCTTATGTAAGTACGTAATTCCTGCCTCGTTCCGTGAATTAACTTAATCCACTGAAAAAGACCTAGATTATATTTAAAGGATTAGAATAAATTAAATATTTTCCTTATAAGATTAATGATATGAAGTTTTTTGCCATTGTCAAATTATTATTTTTTAATCGAAAAGACCGACATTGACTCTAGTAGGTAGTTACTCATATTTACCCATATTAATTTAAAAATAATATAATCTTGTCTTGAAATAATAAAATATTATCTCTTTACAGAGACCAGCCTGCGTGCGAGAAGGACATCCAATCGCGTGGTAAATTACGATGGACCATATCAGTTTGGTTGTTTAATTTGTATCTGTATAGCTGTCTTTTTGGTTGACCTTTGAAAATACACTATCAAAGATATTCGAGAAAGGTCACGTAAAAAGCATGAGGACTCCCCAAACGGAGTGTCTTAACACTAGACTCACTCTATAGTACCTACCCTGGTACTTCATGATGTTACAGCGTGAAGCATAAAAAAATTATGACTTTATAAAAAAATAGCAATAGTTTTTACCTTTACTATTTTGTAGCTGTTATTAATGAATATGTAAATGGCTCCAGACGTCATTGCATTGCATAAAACGCTAAATAAACGAATAGGGTTAATCAGATGTTAAAGGTTTAAGGATTTCTTAACTTTTTTTAAAGTAATATTTACTATTAATTATTAATTTAAATACATCGATTTGAGGCCAGTCGTGGCGCAGGGGCACAAAGTGTGACTGTAAAACCGACTGGTCGTGCGTTTGATCCTCACTCGAGGAGATGAAATATTTACTTAAATTTATATTTCCATTTCTTCGCTCTGGTGTTGCGGCAAATTGCGTGTTGATTGGCAGAACTCAACGCCTTGAGTTCTGCCAATCAACACGCAATGCCTCCAGAATTCGGCAGAATATGGGAAATGGAGTGTCTTAACACAAAATTTCCTCTGCCTACCCTGCTGTGTGCGGGATACAGCGTGAAGCTAAATAAATAAATAAATAAATACATCGACATATTTATAGTATGTACTATGTTTATAGAGTTGCGTACCACAAAATAAAAAAGCCCTTTTAGGACCACTTTCCTTTCCTTCCTATGTCAAGATCATTTATCTTGAGTTCGCGTGGAGGTATGAAGCTGAGACTATCACAGCCTATTCGTCGTTACTATATTCAAGTCGACGATCCCTTCAAGCACAGAAAGATCAAAATTCTAAATTTACGCAATCAAAAGATACGACAATTTATGCATAGTTTTGCTGCATTTTGTATGAAACTCACCGAAAGTAAATTTATTTTTGTAGTTTATTAACCTAGTCTTAAGACACATCGTTTTTCACACACCATTCAATTTATTAAATATTGTGTTTTGAGGGACGGAGCTCAATGTCGCGCTTTATCTTGTTATCAGCTTCAAATTAAATCAGCTTCACGCTGTATCCCGCACACAGCAGGGTAGGTAGAGGGAACTTAGTGTTAAGACACTCCGTTCCCCAGTTTCCGCCGAGTTCTGAAGGCATTGCGTGTTAAGTGGCGGAACTCAACGCCGCGCTTTGCCTCAAAATGAAAATATAAATAAATAATTATAAGTAGAAAATATAAGTAAATAAATAATTCATTTCCTCGTGTGGGGATCGAACCCACAATCATTCGATTTTACAGTCACACTTTGTACCCCTGTGCTACGACTGGCCTCTATCTCATCAGAATGAGGAAATGAGTATATTAATTACCGGAGTGGGAATCGAATCGAGAACCGCTAAGTTGACATTTCTACATTGTACCGCTACGCCACGACATCCTCTTCAAGTAGACTTTAATAAAAAAAATATTATTTTGTGGGTATAGTCAACTAAATACGCATATCAGAGCACAGGTCAGATTTCGACCCTCCAACATGATAATATACATATATTTTGTGTACTTCTGTTGTTTTTCACTCATTTAGATAATACTTAATACGTTGTTAATTGGGACAGTGACCACACTATCGCACTTCGGAGCTGCACGACAGTATCGAATCTAGAAAGTTTAAGATGTGATGGTCTTTTATGTGGATTTCACTGTAATGGAACATAAGAGTATGTCAAGCCAGCGTCATCTTCTGCACCCCTTGCTTGAAAATAAAAAGAATAGAAAATAGAATTATCTAAAGCCATTTTTTTAGATTCAAGCTGTGTCCCATATAGTAGGTTGGCAAAGGAAACACGGAAAACGTAGTTTTAAGACACTCCGTTTCCAATTTGCTGACGAATAATGAAGGAATTGCGTTTTGAGTGACAGAACCCAATGCTACACTTTGCCTCGTTATCCGATGGGTGGAAATGAAAATATTAATTAAAATTAAAAATGAAAAGTCTAAAGCCGTACAGGCAGCCATATTTAAAAATGCTTATTATTCAGATTATCATAGATAAAAATCGTAAATAGTAGCTTGATTTTTTATATTTTCACCTAAATATTACGATCCATCTTAATTACGATTATGTTTACATATATGTAAGTAACTAATACTAATACAATATACTTATATTGTATTAGTTTACCTTTGCAGCACAACATACTATGTAATTATTGACAGCTGTCAAAACAAGTTCAACGAATGGTGAACTTCAGAGGACATGTTTCAAACTTACTGAAGATAACATCTCAGAGGTATAGAGAGATAGATGATAAGAAATTCTTAGTTATATATAAATTAATTGTTATTTTAATTCTATCGCCACGGTGCCATCGCCCTCGAAACACAATAGGGCATTAGTTACATTAATTTGAGATTAGGACTCGTTTACTTGCATTAAATAAACAAATTTAGTGAACGAATGTCGTTAGGATCACGTCTCTAATGTCTCCCGTTAACCTTTCTTGACCGTAACTTAAAGAAGTTGAAGGCTATACAAGCTGACATCTACAATATTTCTAACTAATCGTGAACACAGATCAGTCAAATATACGTAAAAATTAAACAAAAACCTATTTTAGAAGCATTTCTCTGAATCGTTTTCACTGTATTTCTCATTTTGTATAAGTTTAGATGAAAGTTCGTTGGTAATTACGCACTATCTATCTACCTATGGTTGTATATCACTTCGCCAATGTCACGTTGTGTGGAGATGACACGAATGTTATATGGTAAAAGAAAAAGATAATATTACACATTAGGAGCATGTATGTTATAGCGGCAGTGACAGATGTATTTTTTATTTTTATTTTTAATTCTTTATTGCACACAATATAAAAAAAATATACAAGCATAAAAGGCTTAACGCTAAAGAAACATTCTCTGCCAGCCAACCTTGCTATGTGAGAAACAAATTTGCAGGCGTACAAAAAGAAAAAGATTCATTTAAAATGAAATATATAAACATTCATTTATCTAATATTCTACATTTTCCAGTGGACTGAGTACATTATATATATAAACTCAATAGAATAGAAGTTACTCGCTTTATACAAATTCCTATACAAATTCATTCAATATGCTTAAGATAATATGTAACTATCAAGACAGGATTCCTTTACGTCACGCTGACGACAAAATTGTAGGCGACACTTACGTATTTTCCTAACGCCTTTATCTATTTAATGTATTTAATAGTAAACATTTTAATAAACAGATATGACGGATATTGAATAATCATTTCTATAATTAAAATTTTCAAATCCGGCACCCACGAAATAATAAACTGTAATGTCACTGTAAACTGTAAGCTCAGTAATTTCAATGTAAACTGTAAACTTCACGCTGTATCCCGTAGCAGGGTAGGCAGAGGAAGCCTGGGAACTTAGTGTTAAGATACTCCGTTCCCATTCAGATGCTTCCCTTCCCCACTTTTTGCCTTGAGTGTTGGGCGGAACTCAACGCTGCGCTTTGTCTCGTTACCAAAGCGGAAAAATGGAAATAATGAATATTTAGTTTCCTCGAGTACGAAATGAACCCATTTTATAAAATTTTAATAAAAAAAATTAAGAGAATAAGATTCAGTTTTAACCGACTACCGTAAGGAGGAGGTTACCAATTCGACTTATTTTTTTATGTTTGTTACCTCGGAACTCTTGATTCTTTTTTTATCTGAAAACTGGTGCCTCCCGTGTTTGGTCTATTTCTGACAATGATATCTATGAGAAGATCACATAAATCTTAAATTTGCATTAGGTATGTGCGCGACAAAATAAGAAGAAAGAAAAATAACTGAAAATCACGCCAACCGATTTCGTTGATTCTTTTTTTTTGAAAAGGATACAATTCAAGGGAAGTTTGATGAGAATTTTGTTAGGTTCTCATTAAGGGATCCGGTGGAAGTCGGTTCTTTTTTGTAAAAATTATAATACTTAAATGTAATGTATAATACTTAAATGTAAACTATAAACTTCACACTAAACCTAAGCACTTATCGGTTCATCGTTATATATGTAGAACATATATATTGAGGTACCTACTCCAAATTTCTCTATGCTATCAATCCGCCCACGACTTGTAAAATTGTATAGATTAGATTGCCTTCATTTCAATTTGAAAAGCCACGGTTGAGCCTTATTTGAAATAAGCATTTCCGATAACTTACAAATTCGTATATAAATAAACACTATTACATAAATTTAAATATGCTTAATATAAATTAATTTAAATAAAAAAAGAATTTCTCAAATATATAAAAAGAAAAGAACTTTATTTTCTATTCTTGCGGCGTTGAGTTTCGCTAATCACCGAGCAATGCCTCCAAAATTCAGCGGAAAGAGGGGACGGGGTGTCTTAACATTAACTTTACAAGTTCCCTCTGCATACCCTGCTGTGTTCGGGATACAGTGCGAAGCTAAAAAAACAAAGAAATCTATTTTCAAACATCTTTCCAATCAAACATCTTTAGCACGATTTACTATACGTTTTTTTATATACAGCTATTGCTATAGCTTTATTGGGTTTTTATCTCTATGATTTTAGTATTTTTCGTTTTATTTTATTTTAAATACTATACGACGTACGTCAAGTAATTGTTTTTTCAAATTTTATTAACACACGTATATATTATTATTGATAACAGATAACAAAAAGTAGGTCAAAGCCCCTCCTCTCTAAACTATAGTAAAAATCTACTTAATAAAAGTCAACTATAAGTAAAGTATTTAAAAAATGGGTCTTCAATGTGAAAACCAGTGCCATGTACAAAATGTTTAAGAACATTACCGATTTAAGAGATTAATAAAGTTTTGAAAGCTCCAGAAAGTAAAATTGGATATTTTGTTTCGTGATCCATTATACAAGTAGGTATACGGCGCGCTTATCAATCGATGTAAACGTATTTTTTGTTAAAAAAAATCACCCTCCCTTCCCTGTTTTCCGCGGAATTCTGGAAGCATTGCGTTTTGAATGGCGGCGCTCAACGCCGGACAGTCGCGTTTACAGTCACACACCTGCGCCACGACTGGCCTCAACTTTATGTAACTTTTATATAAGTATAAAAGCAAATAGACTCATGGAATTTAATTAAATTCTTTGGCAACAATGGAAAGGATGGCCTTGTACGTTACGGCTTATAATATATGTGTTGTACCTTTGGAAAGACTATTGTGAGGATTTTAAAGGTTTACGATCCCTTTTTTCGTAGAAGCAAAGTCTGACTTTACGACTTCTTTAAAATGATATGGAATAAATATTCCCTTCCATTAAATTTAATAATTAAAACTAAATACGACTGTTAAGGCAACCGGTTGTGGGTTCTATTCCCGTTCGAGGAAATAAAATGTTATTCATTTCTCGTCTCTGGTAACGAAGCAATGCCTGGTGATGAGTTTTGAAACTATTCTATTCTATTTATTTCTATTTATGTTGTTAGCATATTTGCAGGGAGATTTTTAGAAATTCCCGCTACCCAAAGATAATTGCTTAGAATTATCATTTAGCCAGAGAGACTATTATTTATTAAATAAATTTTAACAAGCGTATAAGAATATCCACGTAGCTTGTATGGCTTAGTGGTCAGAGTACTTGGACGGTTTCCAAGAGGCGCGGGTTGAAATCCCAATACGTTAAAATTATTATTGGGTTTCTAAATAAGCATTTTTCTTTGTTCAGTGTGGAATAACACTTTAAAAATGTTAAAAATATGTTTATTGAAGCTTAAAAATAACATTTAACAAATTTAAGAAAACAATTATATTAGTAATAATTTATTTCAAATTTCACTCCCCACTTTTCGCCGAATACCGGAGGCATTACGTGTTGAGTGAGTTTTGCCTCGACACTAGAGCAAAGTAATTAAAATATAAATTTGAATAAATATTTTAACCGCGTTTGCATCATACACTTGAGCCCCTGCGCTATGAATGCTGCTCATAGTTAATAAATACAAAACTATATAAATGATGGATTTATTTAATATTTTATTTATTTCGTTTCTTTTTATTTTAATCAGCTTCACACTGTATCCCGCACACATCAGGGTAGGCAGATGGAACTTAGTGTTAAGACACTCCGTTCCCCACTTTCTACCGAATTCTGGAAGCATTGCGTGTTGAGTGGCAGAACTCAACGCCGCGCTTTGCCTCGACACCAGAGCGAAGGAATGGAAATATAAATTTGAGTAAATATTTCATCTCCTCGAGTGGGGATCGAAATCACAACCAGTCGGTTTTACAGTCACACTTTGTGCCGCTGCGCCACGACTGGCCTCAAATCTCAAAGATCTTTTTATTTTACTTAAGAAATAAATAATATAAAGTACAAAATATGTTGCTAAGTCATACATTTTTATCACAGATTTTTTTTTAATGGCAGACGACCGTTGTGATTCTTTATGTCCGCTTGTGGAATGATTTTTATACGATTTCTTGTCTTATTGTGGAATATTTCACACAATATGATGTATATTATTTAGAAAAATTAATATTTTATGTTATTATTTATAACAAATATGTTATTGTTATTATTTATTAAAAATAATAAAATAAATCGGACAAGCGCGCGTCGTGCTCGCCCACCGATTGTTCCGTACAAAAATTGGAGGTCTCGAGCTTTTTCTGAAATTCAAACTTAGCTTAGTCAGAGCCATTTCATCTGATACCTTACCTGAACTAGCGGCTTTAATACCAAATTTTGCTCCCATTATGAGCCTATTATTTTTTTAGGATTTAACCACAAATATAGAGTTTTCAGATTTTATTCCTGAACTAGTACTACTACCTGTAGATACTAGCTGCCAAATTTCATAATTCTTGGTAAACCGGAAATACCGTATTAACTTTGATTCTCTTTATAGTGTGGGAATGTAAAAACATGTCCGTTTATACCACAAAATACGCGTTTTTTGCGGTATGTCGGTATGTATATACCCCAAAAATCATATATTTTTTAAGTAAATGTAGAAATACGTTTTTTCAGGAAATCATGGGGCCGATATCTCCAAGCGTTTCTAGGATAAAGGCTCTTGCCAGACGGACAAACAGACATACATATGGACGGGCAGCAAAATGATCTTATAAGGGACCCTTTTTTCTTTAAAAGGTATGGAACCCTAAAAATATAAATAATAACATAAAATATTAATAGAGCCCATCATGGCACAGTCGCACAAGGCTGTGAATGTAACGCGACGGTTATTGGTTCGATCGCCGCTCGAGGAAATAAATTACTATTTAACAATATTTTCATTTCTTCCCTCTGTCACTAAGGCAAAATCCCGGCGTAGAGTTCCTCCACTCAATTCCGTGGAGAATGGTCTTGACACCGAATTTTGCTGTACCCCGCACACTGCTGTATGCGTTTACAGCGTAAAGCTAATTTAATATCTAATTTATTTATTATAAATTAATTACTATTAAAATAAACACATCAGGAACTATTTCGTAATAGGTTATCGATGAGGTGTGTTATTTTCTGCTGTATTCAATATAATTATTGAAGTCTTTATCATAGCAATAGATACATTAATATCTGATTCAAATAATATATGTGTACATATATTTCCTGAGACCAGTCGTGGTGCACGGGTTCAAAGTATGACTTTAAACGCGACTAGTTGTGAATTACTTAATATTTAATATTTTCATTTCATTCGTTCTGGTGTCGAGGCAAAGCGCGGCGTTGAGTTCCGCCACTCAACACGCATTGCCTCAGGAATTTGGCGGAAGATGGGGAAAAGAGTGTCCTAACACTAGGTTAAACAGCGTGATGCTAAAAAAATATATATATTATTTAATTCTAATTATGTTCTATATTAATTTTCACGATTTACCACATATTATCAGGATTTAAAAGCTAGTAAATCGTCACTTCACACCAATTTTAGAATTCTTGTTAATTATTATAGCGTATAATAAATTTTCTTTTTGGGATATTTGATTTATTGTAAAATCGATGTTATAATATATTGAAATAATCAACTTCTGTGTGTACTATTTTTATTGTACACATCATAGCTCTGTTCATTTTTAAAACAAACCCAATGCTTTCTTTCTTTCTTTTCTTTATTATAACTGACAACTACACTTCGAAAGAAACTTTAATTAATTTAGTTCCATTCAAAAATATATAAAAAACGGATCAAATCGTGTAGTAAATATATATAGACATATGTATATTTTATAATTTAGCAGGATGTTTAACTTTCAAAGTTTGAGAAGTTTTGATTACTTAGAAGTTAAGGTGTTCCAACATCTATATTAACTATCACATCAAGTGACACTCTGTAAATAATAAAGTATTAAGGGATAACAATGCGTCATGGTGCAGGTACACAATTGTAAGCGCGACAGGTTATGGGTTCGATTCCCGCTCGAGGATAGGATATATTTAATATTTTAATTTCCTCGCCACCTACCCAGCTATGTGCGGGATACAGCGTGAAAAAAAACGCATAACATTTTTAATATAAATATATCCGAAATATTTACCACAATTTACATAGAAAAATATCGAAAATTTGATTTCCACAGAGTTATATTAAATTAAGGGTTTAAATTTATTTGTTCTGTTGATTGAGCATACGATTCTGTTACTTACTTATAAACAACATAACTTCCTAAGCCTAGCTTAAAAAAAAAATGAAATGATCCACTGTCACTTAGTCCCCCTTTCAACATAAAAAAAGCCTAAATCACATACAGTCAATTTTTTTATTCATCTCATATACTGAGTGTTGTTTTGTTTGTCATCACTTTACTTGAAACCACAGTTTTAACTACTCTATAAAAGCCTAAAACAATATATTTGTTTCCCAAAAAGTTAAAAAGTGATTTTTTCACACAAAATAAATAATAAAATTTTGAAAATTTGAAGTGAAAAAAATCCTACGTCTAAATTGTTGAGGCATCCTAATTAATTTCCTTAGGTAGGCTTAAAATATTTTACCCTAAAATATGTTGCTGTTCCTGAAAAAGAAGCGCTGACGCTTCCACCCTGCATACTGTTATTTTTCAATTTTATATTTATAAGGCGATATAGAAATAATATAAGCTAAATATCTATGAAAACACACCGTGTTTCAATGTAATTTGAATAGGTCAATGGGTTTTTTTTTAATAAACCTACCCTTATACAAAATCCGATCTCTATAGTGATGATAATGCGCATTTTCATTTTATTTCACAATTTTGGTGAACCTTTTTCTAATAGAATATAAACAAAAACAGTTATCGTAGTACCACAATTTAACATAGAATATTTCAAATAATATTTTATCAGGTTATTTTTGTTTCATGCTGTATCCCGCAGGGTATACAGAATGTAAAAGGAGAACCTAGTATTAAGACACTCAGTTCCCCATTTTCTGCCCAATGTTCGAATTATTGCGTGTGGAGTATCGGAACTCAACGTCACGCTTTGTCTTATTACCATATCGGGAAATCGTGTCACGATGACTATAGAAAAGTAGTTGATGAATATCTCCGAAACATTTTTACTGTTAATATACTTTTAAAGTGTTATTTCACACTTAGGAAAGAAAAATACCTATTTAGAAAAAAATTTAACGTAGCGAGACTTGAACCCGCGCCTCCTGGAAACAGAACTAACTAACGGAACTATTGTTATCTAAGTAACTCCGAAACACTTACATGATAAGTTCTAAGTTTTATGTGAAGATATGTTTGTCATGTAATTTGAATATGACTCGATTCTAGGTTATCCTAAACATACAGACAATATAAATATTGATATTGAACTAATTCAAGGAACTTTATGTACATAATCCCCGTAACTAGCCCGTAATATATGTATATTATAATCACATATAATTTATTTGAGGGCGCAGGGGTAATAGCGTAACTGTACACCGCGACAGGTCGTGATGTTGATTCCCACTCGAGGAAATAAAATATTTAAATATTTTCATTTCTCCGCTCTGGTCTAGTGGTCGGTACGTCTGTGTCGAGACGAAGTGCGATAATGAGTTCCGTCACTCAACACGCAATTCAAATTCAAATTTAGAATTTGGGGGAAAGTGGGGAGTGGAGTTCATACTACGCTCCCTCTGTCTACTCTACTTCATATTTATTATTTTTTATCAGTTCCATACAACAATTTAATCAAATACTGAAGCTCCATGTTCACTTTTAACGAAAATAATAATTAAAGATTTAGTTACATTGTGACATTTCATAATAAAATAACTTAATTCTCACGAAGCAATCAACATCAAGCAACGAATAAGCAAACGAGACAGTTTAGACAACCAACTTCTCCGTTTGAAAAGCAAAATTGTTAAATTTTTAACGAAAATAAAACCTAAAAGCTTACTTATTTGTCTTTTTACTTGTATTACATTATGTGATTGACATTCATATTTTTTTGTATTATACGCATAGGTAAGAGCCGTCGTGGCGCAGTGGCACAGGTATGTGACTAAACGCGACAGTTGTGGGTTTGATTGCCGCTCGTGGAAATTAATTATAATTATTTATTAATATTTTCATTTCTTCGCTCTAATGACAAGGCAAAGAGTGACTCTCCGCAACTCAACATGCAATGCCTCGAAAATTCGGCAGAGAAGAGAACGGAGTGTCTTATCACTAGGTTGCCTCTTCCTACCACGCTATATGCGGAATACAGCGTCAAGCTAAAAAAACGCATATTTTTTTTACAAGAAATAACTGACATTAGGCATGAACTAATTAATATAGGTAGGTATATTTTAATTCATTTATCTAAGATGACTTCTATGTAAAACTTAATACGAAATATAGAATAAATTATGTACATGGCGACATCTTTCTTATAGAAAAGGTGTATTATATTTTATTCTGGTAATTCAAGAAATACCTTTGAGAAAATATATTTGAACGTTTGCTTGATTTTCCTTGTACTTTTTTGGTTTCTCTCAGTGGCAAAAAATGTAACATATCATTTTTGTGGTAATAAAATGTATAAATTGTGTTTAATTTTCACATTAATCCACGCGTTATATATTAGAGTAGTAGTACCAAAAGGTAAAATAATTCCTTAATTTCATATAATTTTAGGTTTTATGAAGTATAATGAACTTATTTTTTTTAACTTATTAACACTTTATATCGAATTTCGAACTCGATATTAAATTTTGTTTTACTAAACCGAGAAAAACTTCTAGCCTTGATATTTTCAATAATAAATACAGCCGGTTTTTATAATTTTATAATTTACAATACATAACAATCACATACCATTCGACATTTCGTATTACTAAGAGTCCGACTAAACGCGATGATTGCGAGTTCAATCCTACATTTGGGTAAGAAGAGCGTGCCGTTGTGTTCCACTACTCAGTACACAGCTACAATCGAATTCGGGCGGAGAGCAGAGAATCGATATCTTAATACAAGTTTATCTACCCTGCTACCATGAAAAAGCGAGACGCGATATCAAAATATCAAAAATTTTATAAAATCAGTACCAAATATAAATATAGATCAGTATCAAAATTCATTAATCCAATAGCTAAATAAATCAGCTTCACGCTGTATCCCGCACACAACAGTGTAAGCAGAGGGAACCTAGTTTTAAGACACTCCGTTCCCCACTTTCTGCTGAATTCTGGAGACATTGCGTGTTGAGTGGCGGAATTCAACGCCGCGCTTAACCTCGACACCAAAACGAAGAAATGGAAGTATAAATTTAAATAAATATTTCGTTTCCTCGAGTGGGAATCGAACCCACAACCAGACGTTTTACAGTCACCCTTTGTAACACGACTGGTCTATCCAATGGCAATTTATATAAGAACCAACTTAAAAAAAAGTTTAGTTTAAAATTGGCCCTAAAAACTGGTTAAATGATTTAAATCTTGGAAACACTCAAATCTCATGTCTCGACCATTCACTAATCACGAATATAATATAAATAAATAGTGAAGATATTATACAGTAACATAGCAAAGTCCGTATAGGTGACCTGTGGGCTACGTTATCTATGTTTGTTTTGTGAAATTAATTATTATGCTCATTAAAGATTGGCCGGTGTTCTTTCCTATTTATTGGTAAATTAAGCTTGAAAATATTGCATATTTATTTTATGATTATATATAAAAAATAACTTCACGCTGTATCCCGCACACAATAGAGTAGGCAGAAGAAAGTTAGTGTTAAGACACTCATTTCCCTACTTTCTGCTGAATTCTGGAGGCATAGCGTATTGAGTGGCTGGACTCAACGCCACGCTTTTGCCTCGAGACCAGAGCAAAGAAATGGAAATATACTCGAGTGGGGATAGAACCCTCAACCAGTCGGTTTTACAGTCACACTTTGTGGTCCTGCGCCGCAACTGGCCTCATGATTATATTATTTTGGTTAAAAATAGATTCGTTTCATTTTTTAAACATAAATTGCTATTGTCTACATAAAAAAAAAGCATAAACAATATTTCTTTGTAATATCTTTCACATCAGTTAGTAAAAATCTACTTGCTGCTCACATAGAGTTATTGCGTTTCATACCACCGGCCAGCCTCAATTATATATAATATTTATTTTTATTAGTATCTGTGTAAAATTAATCTCAATTTGCCCATTGAAGATAGTGGTAAGAAATCTATAAAAATAGTTCAAGTACATCTATTGTATAATTTGTCTCTTGAACACAATCAACTAAGAGATTGCTCATAACTTGGTCCGATTTCGAATCGAGGGTCCCCTAGCGGTTCCCCTAGCGACCGACCGCACTTTGATTATTTGGGAGACTAAATGTCCTATTATATTGTATTGGCCTATTGTTGATGTTTGTTAAATATATAGGCTTATATCTTTCAACACAAAGGATCTCTTAGTGGGTATTCAGAATTCAAGTAACTGATACACACTATTTGATACGTACAATATATATATTATGAAAGAGATGTAAGGAGGTGGAAATTTGAAAAGAAATATTGATTAAATTAACTTATTTTTTATTTGAATATTGTAATTTTTTAACTTCGGTTAAAGAAAATCGTTAACATTATTATTAAACAAACTTAAACGAGGATTGGGGACCTAATGTTAAGACCCTACGTAGTAAGTCTCTTCTGTTCGTCACTTTCCACATCCGCGGAAACACATCCGCGAATTCTAGGAGCTTTGCGTGTGTAGAGGCGAAAAGCAACACCACGGACAAGTAAATTTTTATATTAAATTATATATAATTATATGTTTATTATATTATATACTGTGTGCTACAAAAATTTAAAATATAATCGGCCATTTTTTTATGTTTAAACATTGTAATTACAATATAGTAAAAAACGCTAAAAATTCCATTTTAAAATCTTTTCATTTTATTAAAAGTAAAAAAATATGTATATTGTTACAATAGGTATCAAAATTATAATTTCATAGATAATGATTTAAAAACCTAACGGCCAATGCTTAAGGCACAATATCTTATATTATCAAATGATATAAACATAAAATATTTTTATGAAACCATAACCTCCTGACAGTAGACAGTAATTTACTTCTTTAGAAAAATATGAAAAAATATTTTAAACATCCTCTTTTATACCAAGAACTGTCATTTGATTTTATTTAAATGACTCTTCAGAAGAATGTAACCAAAACATTAGAGGTATATTTGAGTACTATTTAATACAATTATAATGTTTAAATAAAAAAAATGGATGGATTAAACTTTGCAATAAAAATGTATGTGGTAACAACTGGTTGAGATTTGTAAAAATCTTCCTACAGAGATGCTAACAACATAAATAAGTTGTAACAAGAGTATGGCTTAGTTGTCAGAGCGCCTGGTCGGTCTCCAGGAGGCGCGGGTTCGACTCCCGCTACGTTCAAATTTTTATACGTTTTCTAAATAAGTATGTATGTGGTATTTTTTTTATATTTTTACAAATAAAAGATAAGTTTGAACATTTCAACATAAATATTTTGCATAGGTTTTGTATTATTTTTGTAGCTTAATGGAATAACCTAATTTATTTAAATTATTTCTTCGTTCGTTTCACTAAAGTTCTTAATTATCAAAATTGAAACCCAATAAATATAATTTCAAGCGGCCGTCATAGAAATTATACAAATTACGGCGTAGACTATTTAATGAAAGGCTTTAATCTTCTTCGTAATATATAAGGCATTGGATAAGTTTAAGTGTATTACCATCTTCTCAAACTCTTAGGGTGTAGCCAAGGGCTCTTAGGCCTTAGAGGCTAACAGCATGTTGTAATATGTGTAACCCTAGTATACTAACTTTTGAGACCAAACTAAATTTATAGAAGATGTAGAATTAATAAGCCTTAGGTATACCACGATACCGCCTTTCATGGAATTTGTAATAAAATAAAAAAAATAAAAAAATTGAAGGCTATGGTGGTTGCACAAGCGTGTAAACGTGACTGTAAACGCGATGCGAGGGTTGAGTTTCGCAATTTTACATTGCGTGTAAAATTGCGAAACTCAACGCCGCTCAATTCGCCCCGAAAATTTGGTAAGAATGTCGATTCAAAAAGTGGGGAATGTCTTAACGCTATGTTCGCCCTGCCTATTTGCTTATATGCGTGAATACAGCGTGAAGCTGTTCTTGACAAATAAGAAAAAAAAAAAAATTGTCAATATAAGTCTAGTTTTGTATGCACACCACACGCCACTCAAAACGCAATGCCTCCAGAAGTCGGCGGAAAGTGGGGAATGTCCTAACACTAGGTTCCCTCTGCCTACCTTGCTGATGATATGGTTTATTTAATTATTTTATTTAAATATATATATTTACATAGTATATATTGCAACTACTGTCAAGATAAAAGCAATATTAGCTTAATTTGATTTGTATAATACTTAACAAAGGAAGTGCTTAACCTGTCATCCTAAAAGATTATCTTAATTTTTCTGCGAAATCACACAAATCCCGTCACCAGTGCGTAGGCGGCGCGCGACGCCCCCAGATTATCGGATGGAAATTAGCCTCTTAATAGATTCGGATTAAATTTAAATCTTACTTTCATATTAGAATATTTTTGTTTTATGTTATAAATAAAAAAAATATTAAATAGGGCTTTCTTTTTCCTTTTAAGGTACGATACTACTACGATAATGGATGTTTTTGTTAGTTTCGAGTTTAAGACACTCCGCTATCCATTCTTCTCTGAATTCCGGACGCATTACGTGTTGAGTCTCGGAACTCTACGCCGCGCCTCACAACAGAATAAAGTAAATAAAAATATTATATATATAATATGCCTCAAAGGATAAATAAATGTTAGAAGATTATAAATTAATAAACTTTATATACAGCAGACATTTTGAAATGTTTCAATTACTTAGCAGCTGCAGTATTTGATTACACTCTCAGAGATGCCACAACGATCCATTTACCCTTTCGCACCAAACAGTACTCTTGTATCACAGAAAAAGATAAAATTTCTGTACCCCTTTTAAAATGTTTTTGGTTTTACAGAATTTTATTTTCAACGAATAACAAAGGTCAGTCGTAGCGCAGTGTCACAAGCGTGTGACTGTAAACTCGATAAGGTGTGGGTTAAATTATTTAATGTCTTCATTACTTCGCTCTGGCATCGAGGCAAAAGCGCGGTGTAGAAATACACCACTCCAAAATTATGCGGTAAGTATAAATGAAAGTTTCTTAATGTAATTTGATGGGGAAGGAGTGGCTTAAGACTAGGTTCCCAGGTTCCCTCTGCCTCCCAGTAAAGCTTTTTAGCTTTATAATAACAAAATATATAAACGCCACTTATTTCGTGACAGAATAGTACCAACATTTGAAATGCAATTTCATTGTGTTCTTATGTCACTCCGCTGAATTTTTAAAGTTAATGTTTGTAAAAATATATTAAAGAATTATATTTAAGAATTATTTAAGTTAAAATGTATAATTTAGTAGTAAGATAAAATGCAGATCTCCACACTTTACAAAATATTAGAATAAATAGAAAGAGCCATGGGGTTTTTAATTTTATTAGACAAAATTCTCCCTATCAGATTAGTTTACTGTATAGCATGAAATTATTTACCTTATGTATCTTAAAAAAAATGTTAGTTTTGGCTCGAATAAAAATAATAATAAATTCATATTTTAATCCCCCAAAACTAACATTATTTTATACTTAAATTAAATTAAAATCAAGTTCACGCTGTATCCCGCACACAGCAGGGTAGGCAGAGGAAAGCTAGCGTTAAGACATTCCGTTCTCCACTTTCCGCCGAGTTTTAGAGGCAATGCGTGTTAAGTGGCGAAACTCAACGCCGCGCTTTGCCTCGACACCAGATTGAAGAAATGAAAACATAAATGTAAATAAATTTTTCACTTCCTCGAGTGGGGATCGAAGCCACAACCACTCCATTTTACAGTCACACTTTGTACCCCTGCGTCACGACCGGCCTCTTAAATTAAATAAAAATATTATGTATAGCTATCACCAAAAAAACAATACACAAAAACTACCTTATAAAACACAACAATTTAATTAAATCCACAGACATATGAATGTCTATAGTCATACATATTAGAGTATGTACGCACGATATTAAACCGCGCGAAACCGCGCAACTACATATTTCGACGAGGCACTTACGTATAATGAACGAGCTTTCTATATTAAATTAATCAAATTATAACACAGATTCCTGTTGACATCATCCGTTTATTTGCCAAAGAAATATTTTAAGCGGAAAAGGCAAAATATAATATTTACACTCGTTTTTTAAAACGAACTACTTTTTTATTTCAGCTTCACGCTGTATCCCGCAAAGAGCAGGGTAGAAAACGGAACCTAATGTCGTGGAATTGTGTATTGAGTGGCGGAACTCAATACCACACTTCGCCTTGTGACCAGAACGAAGAAATGAAAATATTAAATATTTAACATCCGGAATGGGACTCGAACCAACACCATCGCGTCTACAGTAACACTGCCACTGCGCCACGCCGACCTCAACTAACTACTTTCTACTTATAAATTGAAATAATATTATTTTTTGCCGTAATTTCATCACATTGACTCACTATTTCTTTAAGTAAACAATACACAGACAAACAAAAAACAATAAAAGCTGATATAGAAAGCCCTTCGGTTAATTAACTGATAAGGTAAATAATTACTTAAAGCATTAGGCTGCTTAGGCAGTTTAGTTTTTACCTACTGTCTCCATCTCTACTATTTTAGGTATACCTATACTTTGACACATTATGGTTTGTTGTGGCGAAAGTTAACGCCGTGCTTTTATAATTCATATATCAAATGATATAAAATTTTATACTACATTTTTTAAACTAAATTACGTTGTTTTACAGAAAATTGTAGAAAAATGTATATGTTTATAAATAATATTTATTTTAGCCTAAAGATTGGGGTAAAAACTTGAATAAAGGCGATGGCTGTGGACTTAGGTTAAAGGTATACTCGTATTTGCGTATGTATAAAACAAGTGGCTTCTAGTGACAAAATTTTGTAAAAATATTTACATAAATACTGTAAATATTAGATAAAGAATATTTGACTCCACAACCAAAGTCATTGTAATAAAAATAGTACATATATACATTATACATACAAACCCAATTGTGCTAAAGCACTTAAAATTTCACGTTTCTTCATAAGTATATATATACGTATAGAATATACGTAGTTCCAGTCCCAAGAGATTGAATGAAACTTTAGCATATTAATATAGCTTCTCTCAGGCCCCAAGTGTGGATAATAGTAACCTTTGAGATAAGCGCATTACTGAGATGTACGGTTTGTTTTACAAAATTATTAATAGTATAAAGACGGTCGTTGAGGCAGACGGGTCTTAGAGTGGAGAACCCCATGCAAAACGTCCGGTGGGTCGACCCCCTGCTAGATGGACCGACGATCTAAAGAGAGTGGCGGGAAGCGGATGGATCCGAAGAGCTGAAGATCGAGTGTGGTGGCGAGAATTGGGAAAGGCCTATATCCAACAGTGGATGATTGACGGCTGTCGATGATATATATATTAAGTTCAAATAGATATTATTTATGAAATAAACTTTAAAATGCTTATATATATATATATATATATATATATTTGACCGGACTGATAAATTTGTTAAGATTAAGCTAGTTATAATAATAATAAATGTAGAAGCTATACGGGAAAAGGCCTAAAGCAGCTTTATAAGAAAAATATAGCAATTTTCTAGTTTAAATGGGTAAAAGGAATCTAGTGTTAAGAAACCCTGTTCCTCATTTTTTGCCTTACTTTCGAGACATTAGAGTTACAGTGGCAGACCTCAACGCCACGCTTAGTCTTATTAAATTAAAGTTAAAAAATTCTCGAGTGGGAATTGTATCCACATTCGTCGTTACGCCACAATGACCTACCACTCCGAAATATAAATAAATATATTTTCTTAAATATCTTTAAATAATATTGTTGAGGTCGTCGTGGCGCAGACTGACGCCATTGTAATCGATTCCAAATAATATTTTAATTTTCCTTGCTCTGGTAACGAAAAAAAGTGCGGCGTTGGATTTCGCTTAACGCACAATGACCCAAAAAGTGTACGGAAAGTGGGGAATGGAAGTGTCTTCATTTGAACGGATTCTCTTGACATTAGGTTCCTTCTGCCTATTCTACTATTTGCGGGATACAATGTGAATCTAAAAAAAAAATATTATTGTGGTGCAAAGTAAATAAAAACAATTGGTAGTATTTGTGAGTTTCAAAGCTTTTTCGTATATTTTTTTCATGAAATCGTTCGTCCTGAAATTGACTAGATTTCAACTCTAAATGACAGTTTCGGACGCAAACTTTTCGATAGACGGGGACCGTTTTACGAATGTCAAAGTAAACTGAGTTTCTAATTCTGACGTGGTTTCAATTTAATGTTAATAATTTAACAAGATTAGATATTTTAATTAATATATATTTTTTTAAATGAAGTTTTGGGTTCGATCCCCACTCGAGGAGATGAAATATTTATTTTCATTCTTAATGCATTAATATATAACGCCTTTAAATATATGCAGTCAGCTTAGTCTTTGTCGAAAATAAATATTTAATTTTCTAAGCATCTATTTATAGTCTTCAGTTGACATTTTTTACCTATACGTATATTCGTCATAGTTTTGGAGGCGTTGCGTGTTGCATGACGGAACTCAATTCCGCTCTTTGCCTTGATAATACGAAGAGGAAATGAAAATATTAAATATTTAATTTCCTTGAGTGGGATTCGAATTTATAACCTATCGCATTTACAGTCTCACACTTATGCTCCTGCACTACGACTGATCATAATCAACATTAAATTAGTAAAAATAAGTTAAAAAAAAAAATCTGTTTTCCAGTATAATAGAGAGAGCCATAAAGTAAAAATGTTAAGATATTTAAGTTTTTATTCTTTATTTGTATTTTTAAACTAACTTGAAAGGAAATTAATATACTAAAGGCTTGAGCTTCGTTCAGCTGCCATGAATCACTTGTACGGTAAAGCTTGCCGAGACATCAATAAATCTGTGTCTAGAAGGCTCATCTTACTCATGTTAGACTGAAAACTTATTTAAAGGAGATCAAATTCATAAATTCTTGTAACACCTTTCATATATTAATGATGTATTACTTTAGATATTTACATGACTTTAGACTTTAACAATAAGAAGCTAGTGTCGATTGGCTTTGCTTTTCGCCGGATTTTGAGACGCTGTTAGTTTAGTGATGACCTGATGTTGCGCTTCGTTCTTACTATTACGATTTGTTTAGAGTCACGCTGTATTTCCCACATAGCAGGGAAGGCAGAGAGAACCTGGGTACCTAGTGTTAAGGCACTCCGTTTCCAATAATACACTTCCGTTGCCCATTCTCGGCCGAATGTTGGAGGCATTGCGTGTTGAGTAGTTAAACTTAATTAATTTATTTATTTATATAAGGTCCACCAACAGAATATACACATTACATGAAAAAATACACAAGTTAAATTAAAAAAGAAATACATTGCAAAGTGTTATTCCCCTTATAGGTAGACACAACATGCACCAACAGTATACTTGTTATTTACATTTTAGATATTAACTTTAATAATATTACTAAATAAATTTAAGCATTATATAACTATTAAAGAAGATAGACTAATGGGATCAAATTAACAACAGATTTAACAAAAAAAAAGAATCAACAACAACTAACCGAACGTGATCTATACTAATATTATAAAGAGGTAAGATTTGTATTTTTGTATGTATGTATGTATGTATGTTTGTATTGTTTTCACACGACATCTATCAGACCAATTTCAAAAATTCTTTCGCTATTAGAAAGCTGCATTTTCACCGTCCCACATAGGCTATGTTACATTTTCAAAAAAAATAGGGATCCCTAAGAAAAATGCAATAATGTAACCCAAGGTGTGAAGAAATTGATCTAAAAAATTTTATCATCGCGTGCGCTGCGAAAACTATTGATGATAGAACAAAAT
>DWQW01001427.1:0-33734 GCA_018249695.1 Heliconius erato demophoon | reverse complement strand
GCGGCAGTGGGAACATGTCCTTTTATATATGTAGATACAAATAAAATATCAATAAAAATACCTTAAAAAAAATTATATACCAATGCTTACGTAAGCATCGGGGGAGGGGGTAAGAGGATTGCTTATTCTTGATGACATAGGGGAGGGGGGGTCAATAATTGCAAAAAAACAGCTTACGTAATACTTGAACGGCCCCTTTCCGAGTAATCTAGAATTATGAAATATTTCTGGTTTATCCTAAAAAAATAGCCTTAAAAGGGGGGGGTAAAATTTGGTATTAAAGCCGCTGACTCGATGACTGCTTCACTGACTAAATGTATCATCACCAGCCTATATATAAATACAGTAAAAATCCATACAATATAACGAAAAGTAAACAAAAATGATGTTAGTTCCTCCAGTTCCGTATCATTTGACGCGAGTAATACGTTTCCGTACACATTACAGATTGTCCAACTCAATACACTCCCCATTGTTGCCCATACTTAGGGTATTATTGGGGGAGATTTCTTATAATTCATTTGCTAACTTTATTTCGTTATATAACTGACAAATTGTCTTTGATGGCCCTTTTATGTAAATGTGGCTAAGTGATTTTTATTTTTATTCGAGTAGTTTTGTGATACGGGTAATGTAACATGAATGTTGATAGAATAATGTTTTCCTTTATTATTATATAAATAGTAGGCTGGTGAGACGCATTGGTTCTCTGACTATAAGTGCGATCTTGACTTCGATTTCCACTTGGTGGAATTATTTTCATTTATCTGGTCTGCCACTCAACACGCATTATCTCGAAAATTGGGCGGTGCTTGCGGAACCTAGTGTCTACGCTAGGTTCACTCTGTCTACACTATTGTATTGTAGTAGGTGCCCTTCATTGTATACAAAGTAAAACCAGCCGAACTAGTCATATGAGATATAAATGTGATAGCTATAAGAAGAATAATTAGGATGCTGTTTATTATAAAATGCGTTTCTTATTTTTGTTATATAATGTTGAATACATTATTTTTTAGTTATATTATTCTTCCTCACAATGAACAGAATATTAAATCAAAACTTTTAAATTAGTGAAGGCCAGTCGTGGTGCATGGGCACAAGCGTGTGACTGTAAACGCGACAAGTTGTTGATTTGATTCCTACTCGAGGATATGACTTATTTAATATATTCTTCGATTCTTCGCTCTAGAGTCGAGGCTCAACGCGGCAATGAGTTCCGCCACCAAGACGCAATTTCTCCAGAATTCAGCGAAATATGGGGAACGGAATGTCTTAACACTAGGTTCTCTCTGTCTACTCTCCTGTATGCGGAACACAGCGTGAACAAAAAAACTAAATTTTAGTCTATATATGTATCAAATTTTTATTTATATTTTTCACATGTATCAGAAACTGAACATACGCAACATTGACAGAATAGAACAACTTCTATTTTTGCATTCATTTTACCTTTAAACTTACTGTCTCTAAAAGCCTCCATAGTCCATACATAAAATCCAAAAACTGAAAAGAGCATTCACAATTTCTAAAGTACACGTAAGCTTTTGAAACAGTGGCATATCGCAAAAGGGCACCTTTTGTAAGGGAAGTCGTTATGAACACAAATGTTAAATATGACGTATAACAGGCAAAGTTGATCGTTTCCAAATATAGAATACTGAAATGTTTAGATTTAAAGTTTTCACTAGATATTTCATGTTATTTTTATTAAGTTTAAGTATTTTTTTTTTATTTCTGTGATAAGTTAAATTTGGGCCCGGCCTAAAATTCTGTAAAGGATAGGAAGATAGGTATATATATTTTTAAATTTATCCTTCCAAAATTAAATTCATCCTTCTCTACTCCTATTTTATAATTAGTCAGATCTTAATATAGATGAAAAAATGGAAAGAATGTTACTTTTAATCATTTTATTACTTTCGATCTTTTTACAGAGAAAAAGAAAATTCGTAGACGAGGCCATCGTGGCGTGGTGACTGGGCCTGGCTTTAAACGTGACGGTTGTGAGTATGACTTCCAGACGGCGGAATTTTCTTAATTTGCTGGTAACAAGGCAAAATGTAGCGTCCAGTTAGACCGCAAGAAGAGTTTCGAAAATTGAACAGAAAGTAGAGAACAGAGAGTCTTAACATTAAGTTCCTTCTGCCTACTCCACTTTGAGTGGGAACCAGCATTGTAGTATCCGAGGAATTAGTTTGATATAAACATTGTGTCAATTAAAAATGAATATTACCTCACATGAGCATTTCAATATACAAAGTAAAAACATTGCTTAAGTTAATATACTGATGTTCACACTACATTATTATAAAAACTTCCCACCATTTTTTATTATCGAAATGTTTTACCATTGAAGCAATGGCTCGAGAATTCTGCAGAAAATGGGGAAAAAAAATGTCTTAATGGTGACAAAGAGTCTTAGTTCTAAGTTCCCAGGTTCTGTGTACTCTGGTAATAAAAAATAAAAAGAATAAAACCAGCCGCAGTAGCCCACTTGAGGAAAATAAAATATATATTATTTTTTTTTGCGTTGGTGTCGAGGCAATGCGCCACGTTGAATCCACCTCCAGAATTCGGCGGAAAGTGGAAACCTTTACACTAAGCTCCCTCTGCCTACCTACAGCTCAAAACTGAAAAAATATTTATAAAATTTATATAAAATGCAAGTGAACTACTTTTATTTTTAATTCTTTAAACAGCTGTATCAGTAAGTTCATACACATCAACTGTGCCACACTAGTACCTAAATAGGCGCTAAATTCCCATTTTAAATTCACAAAAAGCTAAGAAACCCACGCCCTAGAACATGACAAAAAGGTACAAAGCACATGAAACTTGAAAAACATAAGCATCAGAATGCTTCCAGTTCGTCCTATACATCTTCGCACGTCCTATTTTCTATTTTCCGTATACAACTTTTGGCCCATTTGCGACTGCTTGAATGTACATAGATCAGAACTACCATTTTAACTTTGATAATCTTGAAATCACTCTATTCTTTATTACTTTAAAATAGAGCTTAAAATCGCTCAAAAGTAAATATTTCAACTGATTCGGGTATTTGGTTGCAGCATACGCAGGAAAAAGCTGGAATCTGAGAACGATTCATCCATCATTCATTCTTCGCGTTCGGTGTGAAAGACGCCGTGACGATTATGTCGTTCGCTTAGGTGTGACAACTATTACATGCATCCAACTTGGCTTTTATAGCTTTGACATAAAATCTACTTTGCCTCATTCCAAATAATAATTTAGTTTGTTGTACTTTAGACACTTTTGTGCATACCACGGGATTGGAAATGTAACGTAGGGTTATATTTTTAAGAATTTCAACCGTACGTTCAAAGTTTCAAAGATCAAAATCGTGTATAGACAGTTCAATTTGCATCATTTTGATATGTGAGTGAGACGTAACTAAGCCTTGATAATACTCCAGTTATTCGAGAGAATCGTGTTTGAATTTACAACGGCATAAGGGTGTCTTAGGGTTTGGGAATAAGGGCGGTTGTAGCTTGGAACAGAGTAAAGAGAAAGGAGACTCTGGTCATTGTTCGGAGATGATTCGCTAGCAATACGTGACAGCGATGTGTGTACGATTTTGACAAGAGATGTGTCATATTGATCGAAATGAGCAAAGTTTAATGATGAACGAATGTATGTTACGATATATTATGTATACGATCCCCACTCTAGGGAATGAGTTATTATTTATTAATATTTTTATTTCTTCGCTCTGACACCAAGGCCATAGCTTGGCTTTAAGTTCCGCCACTCGACACGTAATGCCTCGATAAATTTCGCGAAAATCAGGGAACGGAGTGTCTTAACACTAAATTCCAAATTAAAATTAGTTATATACATTGAGGCCGGTCGTGGCGCAGCGGCACGAGGTGTGACTGTTGTGGGTTCGATTCCCACTCGAGGAGATGAAATATTTACTTAAATTTATATTTCCATTTCTTCGCTCTGGTGTCGAAGTTAAGCGCGGCGTTGAGTTCTGCCACTCAACACGCATAAAGATACTTCCCGGTCTTGGAATAAATATAAGCTGCTTTTTTTCATCAAATCAAATCAAATCAGCTTCACGCAGTATCCCGCACAGTATAGGGTGCAGGGTAGGCAGAGGGAACCTAAACTACGTAAATATTTATTATACAGCTATGTGGTGTAAATACATTTATTAATATACTATCTATGGGTAAAAAATTTTTATGGGTAAACATTTAACTGTACATAGAATACAAGTAACTAATTTAAACCATTTTCTTATAGTTTGTTAATAAAGGTGTTACAGCAGAAATGATTTAAAGTGTATACAGAAGTGTTAAATTATTCGATACAATTCGATTTATAATTACAACGACAGTTTGGAGGCTTCTTTAATTTATTTTGACAACTTGCGTACTTTAGTTAGTGAGTTTTGATATTAGGCTCGCAAATATTATCACTATGTATAATATTCAATTTAAAATAATGATTTACATATTTTTTGTTCGAAGAATTTTTATTTAAGGTATTGATTTTAAATCTATATAAATAAAACTCTTGCCAGTCGTGGCGCATGGGCATATGTGTGCGACTGTAAATGCGACGGTTAAGAGTTCGATTCCCACTCGTTAATTTCCTCGCTCTGGTGATAAGGCAAAGCGCGAAGGCAAATAATAATGTAAGACAAAAATAAAAAGTAGTCATCAAAATGTGGTGATACTTGACAAAAAATAAGAAAAATAGCTTGCTCGGTTTCTTTTACTTGTTTAACCATTTTTTCCAAACCGATAATAGTGTCTCGACTTTCGATAAATAAGATGTAATGATGGATAACACTTTTAATTTAAGTAACATAAATAGACACACCAACGTGCCGTAACAGAGTGCTTGGTGGTAGAACAATGGTTCGAGGTTCGATTTCATTAGGAGAAATTAATTACTTCCTAGTAATGGTATCAAAAGAAAGCCTTTTGAGTTCTGCCATTCAAGACGTAGTGTCCCGAAGATTTCAAGGAAAATAGGGAACGGAGTGTCTTACACAATTATTTTTGCTACAAACAGAGTAAAACTATCAAAGAATAGATAAAGTTCACCTCTCACAAAATCAATTTATCAAAAAATATCGATAATAACAAATCTGAAATAACACCTCAATACAGCTATATTCCAATAACAAATTAGAATTATTGTTGTTTACGCAAAAGGTAGTTTTTTTCAAGCAACCAGTGGAAGGGGAGGGGGGAGGGGGGGGGTTGGTTTCCGGGGGAGACAATTTAATTAAGCCCGTCAGATTTCACGCTTACGAATTCGTTTGTGAGCCACGTTTATGCGAAATCCAATCTTGGTAATTACAGAGTTTCATTCACGTGTCAATTGGTTTGTAACATTTTCACATTAACGGCTGGTTGGTATTTAATAATTAATATTACTTGTTACTTTATATGATTAATTTTAAGTTTTGATATACTTATACAGATATATATTATTTATGTTAGTGTGTTTTTGTCTGAACTTATCATTGTAGATAATTTTTTTGTAGCTTCAAACTGTATTCCACATTCAGCAGGGTAAGTAGAGGGAACCTAGTGGAAGACACTCCATTCCTCACGCACTGGTCAAATTTCGTGACGCGAGACTACAATCTCAACTTATGTCAAATTAATGTAAAAAACACTCTACTATAGTTACATGCTTCAAGGATATTTTGAAACTTCTCTTTCTTTCTACTTCCTATTCTGTGTGAGTTTCATTTTTAACTATGTTATAAGGATAAGGTGGTTCAGTACGTCATTTTTTAATCTAACGTTTTTACTTACCATAATGTCATTTTCAATATGAACAATCGTTGCAAAATTATACCAATATAAGTTTGCAAAGTATATAGAGCTAATTGATTTTAATCTTAAAATAAACACATTTTACTAAGCGATAACATATAATTTTCCTTAAAAATGTAAACCAACATTATTTGAAACAAATAATTTTCTTGCTTCTTGGAATAACTTACAAAATCTCATTATTTTAATAATGATATCGTTTTAAGTATGCTATAAATACCAAAAAATATTATACAGAGGCTGCCGTAGTGTAATGGCACAGTGTCTGAGAATAAACGTTATGATTATGAATTTGATTCCCACTCAAATATTTAATATTTTCATTTCCTCGATCTAGTAACAAGACAAAAGCGCGGTCTTACGTAAAGTGGATTTAATGGGAATTTTTGACACTAGGTTCCTTGGAACCCCCGTCTACCCTGCTACGTGCGGGATAGAGCGTCAATAAGAAAAATAACAAATTATAATACCATTCAAGCACAATCACACAGATCTCACAAACACTCGCTCGTTTGAAACGCGTATCCCCAAACAGATACCCTTTGAGCATTATCAATTTAGATTTCCATCGGATCAAAATGGTCACGTCATCTAACGCACATTATTTCTGCAGCTTCCGACGTTTAGTTGTGCAAATCATCGCTGAACGATCTTTTAATCCCGAAGGGAAGTGACAGAAACGAACTGGAAAATATTTTGATCCTTTAGCTAATGAGGCGGTCATGGCGCAGTGGGAAGTTTGACTGTGAAGGCGATGGCTGTGGGTTCGATTTCTAGTCAGGGAAATTATTTCCATTTCTCCATTTTAGTAGACAAAGTCCGGCATTGAGTTCTTTTACTCAAAACACAGTGTTTCGCATATTGGACAGTTGGGAAAAGAGTGTTGAATTTACATTAGGTTAGAGCACATGTCAACTTGGTCAAACTGCATATTCATTAATCAGTACTGATGTAACGTCCCTTCAAAATTGGAAAATAATATATATGAATATTCAGCGTTGAGTTCTGCCACTCAACACGCAATGCCTCCGGAAAGTGGGGAACAATGTGCCTTAACACTAGGTTCCCTCTGTCTACCCTGCTGAGTGCGGGATACGGCGTGAAGCTGCGTAAAGCTCAGTACAAAACATGATTGATTAGATTATAACATTCGCCAATACAAAATGGAGTCTAGCACAGAGGAACATATAAAAGACAAAGAAAAATGTAAATATTAACTTATATTTATATAAGAGTATGTTTCACAAATAAAATGCACAATAATTATATTTATAACATAAACTTTGGTATTAGACTTTTATGACTAATATTAATACTAAAAAGATAATAAATTTACTGTTATTAATATTTTTATATGAAACTACATAACGAGTATTAATTTACTAACATTTTATATCGTATAGTCTACATACGAGTATATAGTACATACGTATCCACTATACAATCCTCAAGCCTCAATCAAATCTCTTGATATTGTTATATTACTGAACACTAAATGGGTAATGGTAGGATATCCTAGCGACGTCTTCAGGCACGTAATGCAAGTTGGGATACGCTTTCACCATCATTTGCTGGTTCACTACGGCAAAAGGACGAGACGATATACTCTCAATTGACGGCAAAGGTCTCAAGTCAATGCTAGGTAAAGGCTCTTCCTTATTTCTCATAGGCGACATGAAGGGAGGCTGACTTATTGGCACTGAGTAACTTATAACGTTATTGTACATGTATTGAGGATCTGAATAGTTTACAGGTATTTGATAGTTAGGCTCAACTCGAGGTTCAATTTCTAGGAAGGTCTCCCTCGTCGTGTATAAAGCTGGGTTCCCATACGAAGTGTCCAATCTATTCTTCCGACGGGGACGGTATTTGTAATCCGGATAATCATGCATATGCTTCAGCCTCAACCTTTTTGCCTCATCTATAAATGGTCTTTTCTCCGTCTCGTCCAAACTTTTCCATTCCAAGCCGAGACGCTTAGAAATTTCTGAGTTGTGTAACTTTGGATTCATCATGGATATTTTCTTTCTTTGCAGCCGCGACCACACCATAAAGGCGTTCATCGGTCGCTTGATATGATAAGGATTAGAATTTCTTGGTAATTTCGACAATTTGGACGATGTAGACTCCAGTTGATATGCCATCACGTTTTCCCAACTAGTTTACAGATAAATCATCATTTATCAAGGAGCATGGTTCTGCAAGTGATATATCACAGTCTTGTATCGCACTTTGCATAGATTACAACAAATGGGTCGATTTATCTAACAATTGAGATCGCGCAAAGGCTATCAAGTCCGCGACCGAGCCAGCACTGATGACCGGTTCCGAAGCCGACGGCTCTGAACGCTGTCATTAGACCAACAATGGTCGGCGCACAATGGTAACGACAATTTTCCATGTATTATTTGCCGTTGAATAAAGAGCGGCGACAATGCATTGATTGCTCACAAATTGTCAAATGATACTGCTGTATGTTTTGTATGAGGCGCGCCTGTGAGTGATCTATTAAACAATCTCCGCTGTATTCTTGTATCGGCGAATTACCCAATAACGAATGTGAACTTATAGCAGTTTTTTTTTCTTAATATAAACCTTATACTTAGATTTGCAGACCCATGATTTCTTGACCAAAAACATATTTCTATATTTACTTAGAAAAAAGATATGGTCGTTTATATGACAAAAACGGGTATATTTACACAATAAAGGTACTAATAGTTTAGGAAAAAGTAAAAAACTATACGTTTGTGGTTAAATCCTAAATAAAATAGTCTAAATTAGCAAAAAAGCTAGCGTCGCTAGCGTCTATAGGTAGTACTAGTTCAGGAGAAGTGTGAAAACTATACATTTGTGCTTAAGTTCTAAAAAATAATAGCCTTAAAAGGGGGCAAAATTTGGCATTAAAGCGGCTAGTTCAAGTGAGGTATCAAATGAAAATGCTCTCGTCTAAGCTAAGCCTGAATTTCAGAAAAAGCCCAAGACTAAGTTAAGTTACTACGCTACGCTACATTTTTTTTTAAAAGTATCTTGTATTTAAGATTCTAGTATTTTTATTTCCTAATAATAAGTCAACAAATATGTCAGTTATGCTTATGTCAGTTATGTTTTTTTATATTTTTTTGTCTTAATTCCAAATTATTATTATTTAAAGTATTCTTCTATAGACTAAGCTGTAGTGTGCATTTTTCTGTTTTTTTTCTGTAAAATCAATTCTATTGGTCAAAACGACTTTTACAAGGCAAAAACAAATATTCAAATAAATATTTAATAGAATTTTATATATTTTTTAATATTATGCTATTGGTAGAAAAAAAAAACTTATACTCATATGTAAATTATTGACATATAGAACTCTTGAGTCACTAAGTATTTGACAGATTAACGCTCAGACGAATCGACTGAACTAAGAACATTGAAATTGCATGTAGGTAAGTTAGGGAGTGTAGGGGAGAACTAATACAGAATCTTTTATAATTCCTCAAGGAACGGGAAACCACGATTTACTATTTTAGGTCTTAAAATCCACGCAAGCAAAGTTGCGGGCGACGACTACTCACATATAAAACAGAAATCTATAGGTGTTTTTGCAATTGAAATGCAGATTAGGTGTATTATGGACTACTGTAAAGGTACAGTGAGGTGTGGCTTAATCTTCGCTCATAACGCAGTATTGACTATCGACCAGAGTTGATAAACCTTTTAGAACTTTTATATAAGCATTGAATTAAAATTTTAATAATTGAGGCCCTCATAATACAGTGGGATATGTGATGGTTGTGGGTTCGATTTCCACTCGGGGGAATGCAATATAAAAAAAATTCATTTCCTCGGTCTGGTAACGAGGCAAAGCGCGGCGTTGATTTTGCACTACTCAAGACGCAATTTCTCGAGAATTTGGGGGGTGGGGAACAGGCAGGTTATGTCTAGGTCTGCCTGCTCTGCTATGTTCCTAAGGCGTGAAGCTGTTTGTAAATTTATAATACTTCATTAAACTAAATCGTTATTGCTACAGTATTTCCGCTTATCCTCAAGAAAGATCCTAAATGAAAATAGAATATCACTCTGAAAATATTGGTAGGATTTAAAAAGGTTGGGCTTCCCTTTTTTTAGACCATAGACCATATATCACCAATTGTTATACTGCAGGCTTGGTTGTTACAAATAACTTATCTAGTATTGAGTAACTGACCGTTTTGTGTGTGGCAATATAGTAGATTTGTTATTGTAGCTATTTGTAAATTACTGGTATTAAATAATACTTTGAATTTAAATAGAGACCTGCCAATGATTTGGCCGGATGTAAATACTTTTAGTCTATATAATAAAATACCTTACTTTATTGTTATATTTAGTTACAACTTTTGGATACCAGAAAAATATTAAAACAAGTTTCTGTTGTCTGTCTGTCTGTTTCTGTTTTAATTTTTTTCCGTTTTCCTGAAGAAAGGGCCGTCGTTGCGCAGTCGAACTGTTAACTTATGAGTTCGATTTCCAGTTGGAACGATTTATTTTTATTTCCTCGATCTGGAAAGAAAACAAAACGCAGTATAAGGTTCCGCCACTAAGCAAGCTTTCTTGAAAAGTGCGTAGTCTCAATCAAATCTCTTGATTTGAGAGTATTGATGGTTAATGAAGAATGATATGAGATATAGATAATAAAATCTTCATATGAATATTGATGTTGTTTATTTTGTTTTTTAGCTTCACGATTTACTTTCACATATGAATTAGTAATATTATATATAAAGCTCTTTTTCACACGTCCCAAAAACACCGCCAGAGTCTTTATAAGAAATCTTGAAGATTTATGTATTACATACTACTTCACAATATTGTATTGGATAATATAATACCACAACCATCGTTAGTATTTGAGCATTTTGCATAAAGGGACCCAGTGACAAATCACTTCACAAATCCTACTCTATTTTCCGCTACTTCGCTGTAAATAATAAAAACTGTAAGGAAACCAAAACAGGACCTGTGTCTAAATTTTATTTGGAATTTATTATAAAATTATAAAAAAAAAAATCTACAAAATATGCATGAATATCCTAATTATAAAAGTCTAAATGAACATCAATATATAAAATACATATTTACAGTTTCAGAAAGTATAAGCAAAATTCAAAATATTTATAAATTTGATTTATTAAATTGTGTAGTGAAAACAATAATATTTTTATATTATTTAGAAAAAAACACATTATTACAGCTAATTCAATCAAATTGCACCTTATATATTAACTTTTTATCATTTTTACTAGTGTATTTGTATAAAAAATAGTACTAGTAGCGAAATCTTTTATTCAATACTGACTCTATGTAGAGCCACAACTCGTGGTTATAGTGTTATTAACTTTTTGTTACTGCCATCTACCGTAATTTCCTAAAACTATTTACTGTGGGAGAAATAGAAACTAACTTTATAAGCAACTTATAGCGCCATCTGTATTCAGTATTTCGTAAGATAATAGAGCTTGATAGATGTCGTTAGTTTACACTATTCCGCCCAATTTTCGAGATATTGTGTGTTGAGTTGCGAAAATCAACGCCGCGTTTCGTCTTGCTACCAAAATCAGGAAATTAAATTTAATTATGTTTAATAAAATTTTAAATAATTAAATTAAGAGGCTAGTCGTGGCGCAGCGGCACGAGGGGTGACTGTAAAACCGACCGGTTGTGGGTTCGATCCCCACTCGAGGAGATGAAATATTTACTTAAATTTATATTTTCATTTATTCGCTCTGGTGTCGAAGTTAAGCGCGGCGTTGAGTTCTGCCACTCTACACGCAATGCCTCCAGAATTCGGCAGAAAGTGGGGAACGGAGTGTCTTAACACTAGGTTCCCTCTGCCTACCCTGCTGTGTGCGGGATACAGTGTGAAGCTGATTTATTTAATTTTTTTAAATTAATAAATTTAATTAAAAATAATTTCTTATTATTATATAACATATTTAAAAAAAACATGTACTTTTAATGCATTATTATTTTTTTTAGTCAGTGAATATAATTAAAATTTATTCATACAAGCTTCATCTAAATAGCCAATTAATCAAAATAAGAAATAAATTAAAAATTGAACTCTTGCCGAAAGGACAAAGCGTGGCATTAGGTTTCACCACCCAGTACTTTGGCATTGTCTTTAAAATGAACGAAACTGGATGAAAGTGCCTTAATACTAAAACAAAAAAAGCAATTTATTAATAAAAGTACAAAATAATAGACACCGTCGTGCCATAAGGACATATATACGACTGTAGAGGTTCGATTTCTACTCTAATTGATATAATATTTAATATTTTCATTTCTTCGCTCTGGTAACAAAGCAAGCAGAGAAAGCGGAGTTCTGCCACTCAACACACGCAATGTCTCGAGATATCGGCGTAGATTGGGGAATAGAAGTGTCTTGATGAGGACGGAGTGTCTTAACACAGGATTCTTCTGCCTATCCTGCTATGTGCGTAATACAGCATGATGCAAAAAAATGTGTTCTATAATGGCTACTTTATTTAGTTCGAAGAAGAATTTTGTTTCATGGATTTTTTTGTCCGTGCCTTTATGTATTTTCCTTATATCGGTATTTTTGTACCTAACTTCTTTATATTTTTAATTTTTGTGTAAAGTGTTTTGGAAGGGCTCAGTGAGCTCCTATGGAAGTCTAATAAAACTAAGCTTTAATTTGAAGATCTGATAAAAGTCCTTCCAGAAGTCGCATCCGGTGTTCGCTTTCTTATTTTTCTTTTAGGAAAATTTTGCCGTGTGCACGAATCATTGTGAGGAATAGTAGTTTTTAGATTGTAGATACTCTATTATACTTTAATACAATAATATAGTCATTACTCTCGGCCTACACTTCTACATATCAGAGAAACGTGAAGCTAAAGAACACGTCTAAAATAGATTTTCTACATTTTCTATACATCGTGCTGTATATATACTTGTATGGAGAAAATTCGTCATGATCTGTATTTTCTTGGCAAGGATTCAGTAATAAATCTCAATAAACGTAAATAGATGCACAGCCTCACGGCGGACCGTTTGAAAACATAAAACTGAGGCTTAAAACCCGCAATAACAATAAGTTACAGCTTATGCCTTGTTTACACTGCACGATATAGTCATTAAAAATGTCTTTATGTTAATTTTTTTTTATTATTTCAAAAACGTCATCGTAGCGCAGTCTGGCTGCGTACGACTGTAGGCGTGATGGTGGTGGGTTCTTTCCTTTTATATAGAGAATGTTTATGTTTAAGCAATTTTTATTTCTCCGCTTTGGAAGACAAAGCACGGTAATTAAGGACGAAATATCTTAAATACTAGTTTCCTCCGCTTACCTAAAAGTAAGCATTTGTACGCATCTATAAAATATGATCTAGTTCACTAGACTACGGACACGGACAAATAAGTTTACAGATACTGTACAGATAGCTACGGAGCAGCTAATCGTAGCTGCTCCGTAGCTATCTGTACAGTATCTGTAAACTTATTTGTCATTTAGATTGCCTTTTTGGTTTGGATATCGATCCAAACCAAAAAGGCAATCTAAATGATATACCTAAATTATTAACACAGACTCTATAATTAGGTTTATTAAATAAATCAAATCAGCTTCACGCTGTATGCAGAGTAGGCAGAGGGAACATAGTGTTAAGACACTCCGTTCCCCACTTTCTGCTGAATTCTGGAGGCATTGCGTGTTGAGTGGCAGAACTCAACACCGTGCTTGTCCTCGACACCAGAGCGAAGAAATGGAAATATAAATTTAAGTAAATATTTCATGTCCTCGTGTGGGGATCGAACCCACAACCAGTCGGTTTTACAGTCACACTTTGTGCCCCTGCGCCACGACTGGCCTCAGGTTTTAAGGTAATTAAATCTATATAAAAAAAATATCTTAAATAAAATCGTATCGTACAGCTTCAACAGTCGTTTTCCTCCGACGACAGTGGCGCGGTCGCTTTTTGTATTTCACATTATAGCTTTATAGGATCTTATTTTCATAAATATGGCGGCTTAAATACCCCCTTTATGTCGGCGGTGATTTACAAACACCCGTGTTACTGCAAGTTTACGAGAGTGAATAAATTCGCAAGCATTTATTTCAGTTTAGTTTTGATTTCAATTGCTGGGGAATCTTGAAGTTTTTACTTATTTATTTTTAATATTTATATAATTTATATTAAAATAATTTTGTTATAATCAGCAAGAAACCCATATGTAATACATAAGTAGGTGCCATGAAGCTACTTTTTATTTTTTTAGTTTCCTATTTCAATATAGGCATCAAGACTATGTTACGTCGTAGCAATTTTTTACACAGACAGTTAACTAAAGTCTGTTCAAAAATTTTAGATACTCAGTAAATATCATAGAAATTCAAGGTCATACGGCTATCAACCCTGTGCGTTGGTTGTTGTTTAGTCTGCCCGTATCTAGTCTAAAATAAAAAATACTGTTATTCTGTCCAACTTCTCTTAAAGAACAATAGTTTAATTGAAAGAAATATTTTAATTGTGATTAACTTATAATATTTTTTAAACGACCACATACACATATTTGTGGCTCATTGGAATTCCTTCTGTTTGTAAACATAATAGTTATGGGTTCGATACACAGTGGAGATAATTAACTTTTAAACTCTTAACTTTTTTAAACTTTTAACGTACTTTATAATGTACAAATGCACATAGAACAATGTGTTGATTTTGTGAACAGAGTGTCTATATACTAGCTTTACCTACATAGCAATGCGGGATGAAGAATGAAGCTGTGATATTTTTAATATGAGACACGTTTTTTAAAGGTAATTTGTGTTGTTTAAAACAAATTCCCCCATAGTCTTTTTTTAGCTTCACACTAAGTATATCCCGAGTATGTATGTAGCAGGATAGGCAGAGGAACACTCTGTTTTCTATAATGAATCTCCGTTTTTCACTTTCTGTCCAATCTTTGAGGCATTGCGTATTGAGTGACAGAACTCAAAGCTGAACATGCTTTTTTACCAAAGCAAGAAAATAAAATTATTAAAAATTTCCTCAAGTGAGAATCGAACAAACAACCGCCGCGTGTACAGTCATATCCTTGTGTCTTTGCGCCACGATGGCCTCTGCTCCATTGTTGAATAAATAAGAATAATGTATATTCACCCCTATTAAAATAGTGACCTATCCTCCCGCCCGGGTGTAAATACGATTATTCCATATAACTCGGCTTATAAATTATCAAGATGAAACATGAATCACTTTTCAATTGAAATGTATAGGCTCAAAATTTTAAAAAGTGCATTAATTTTTTTTTGAGCAATACATATTTTTCTTACTTATTTAGTAAAACAACACACTATTATTAAGAATTAAATTATTTCATTCCCCGTATGGGAATCGAACCCACAGCTGAGACCGGTCTTTAATATTAAAATGTAATAATGTTGTCGTTGTAATGCGCGGCGTTGAGTTCCGCCACGGTACCAGTTCCGGCGACTACGTACTGTCTTAACACTAGGTTCCCTCAGACTACCCCTGCTGTGTGCGGAATACAGCGTGAAGCTGATTTATTTATTAATAATTATGTTATAAAATTATATATTTTTTTAATAAAGTACAAATTGTACATTTAAGTAAAAAAACATACTCGTCTTGGTACACTGGGACAGTGTCTAACTGCAAACACTAAGGTTGTGGGATCAGATCCAAAAAATTATTACATTTAAATTATTTTCAATTCTGCGCTGCAATAAGAAAAAATGCGACGTTAAGTGGCACCACTCAACTCGCAATTTCTTTAATTAACGGAGTGTCTTGACACTAGGTTCTCCCTACCTACACTGTTATATGCAAGATACATGGATGTGAAATATTCGATATAATATAATAATAACAAACAAATAAATACAAATGCAAAGTAGAATAGAATGAAATGTCGCCCTCGCGTCGATAATAATGCTCGTGTCACATCCTACGTGATATTTTACTGGTAAGCTGGTCCGGAGATATCTTTGCATAAAATCTATATTTTTATGTAAAGAATTATTGTTTAATATTTTAATTTTTAATATATTATGATTGTTTTTTAATCCTGACGACAGTCACAGGTTCAATAGAACCATATTCAATGGTTAAATATGGATTTTATTTATGTACGTATATGTACAGACAATTCAAAATGTTTTGCCATTTATTTATTTTTAATTTTTCGCAATGAAATTATTTGGAAATATTGATATGGTAGTGTATTTTTTTTCTATAATTATGGACTTTTTTGAGCTTCATGCTTTTTTTTCAAATATAATAGGCAGATAGATACCTAGCTAATATTAAAACACTCGGTTCCCCACTTTCCGTCCCAATTCGAAAGACTACGTGTTGGAACTCAACGCCGTGCATTGCCGGAATAGACAAATAAAAACGTTTCATTCCCCCAATGGAAACCGAATCACACGCGTTGAGAAGGGAACTCAACGCTGCGGTATTTACCAGGACGAGGAAATAAAAATATTAAATATTTCATTCCTCCGAGAGAGAATCGAACCAACATTCGTCGCGTTTACAGTCGTATGTTTGTGCCACTGCACCACGACGGCCTATATCTATATTTTAGAAATATTTTGACATAAAATAATTTTATTATCCACTACATTAGTGTTATCTTAAGACCAATCTTCATAACCCAACATCACGTGCACCAGAATTCTCAACTCCTTTATGCCTCTATTGATGCGATATTTTTATATCCTCCGTTCAATACAAGACGCCCGCTTTGTGCGAGCTTTTCTGCTTTCTTATTCACTTATAATATACAAAGAAAGCAAATTTCCCATATACTCGCTATTCTATACGAGATTGAAAACCTTTTGATAGTTGCTGGTTTTTCTGTGAATATGAAGTTAAATATCCCGCAAATACAGGGAAGGCAAAGGGAACCTAGTGTTAAGACACTTCGTTCTCCACTCTCCATGTTTAACGGTCAGATACTGTGCTGTACCACCACGGCGACCTCGAAAATACTACGATGAGAATAATACTAAACTAATAGTAATACAAACTAATAAAAAAAATATAAGTAAATGAAGATCATCGAGGCACTGTTCCACTATAAAAGCAAAATGAGTTGTGGATTCGATACCCACTCAGAGTAATGATAATATTTAAATGAGTTCATTCCTTATTTCAGTAAGACAAAAAACGCCCTTAATTACCGCCACTATCAAGCAAGTTCTTCGATTTAACCGGAAACTGAGAATGGAGAAAATCTTCTAAAAAGTAAAATCGTTATGGGTCGATCTGATCGTCATTGTCTAAAAAAAATATAATAGTGATATTATTATTTAACATGGCGGGTTAATAATATAATACCCTAATTCTTTTTTTTTTATTATGTATCTACAAATAGTATTTAATGTTAAAAATAACGTTAAGTTATAGTAAAAGATAAAGATAGCTTCGTACGAGAGCTACGCCGTAGCATTATTAATTTTATTTAGTTCGGTCTTTCAAATCAGCTTCACGCTGTATCCTACTCATAGCGGGGTAGGCAGAGGGAACCTAGTGTTAAGACACTCCGTTCCCTACTTTCCGCCGAGTTCTGGAGGCATTGCGTGTTGCGTGACGACTCAACGCTGTTTGATTTGTCGATTGGTACAAATTTTATATAAGGTTAGAAATTACTTTTAATTATTGATGTCCCACAAAATGCAGTAATATAAATCATAAATAATAATTAATTAAAATTGATATGCTATATAATCTTTTAAAGTATAAAGATAAAGTCGATAAGATAAAATCACTTCAAGAAATTATATATTTAATAATTTAATTTTCTTGCTCTGATAACGAGGCCAGTCGTGGCATAGCGGCACGAGGTGTGACTGTAAAACCGACTGGTTGTGGGTTCGATCCCCACTCGAGGAGATGAAATATTTACTTAAATTTATATTTCCATTTCTTCGCTCTGGTGTCGAGATTAAGCGCGGCGTTGAGTTCTGCCACTCAACACGCAATGCCCCTAGATTTCGGCAGAAAACGGGGAACAGAGTGTCTTAACACTAGGTTCCCTCTGCCTACCCTGCTGTGTGCGGGATACAGCATGAAGCTGATTTTATTTATTTATAACGAGATAAAATAAGCGCATTGAGTTCTTCTTAACATGAAATGCCTGAGAATTTGGCTGAAAGTGGCGAACAGAGTGTTTTGACACAAGGTAACGAAATTGGCTCTGGCTACCCTGATATGAGTTGTATACATGGTGAAGCTAAAAAAACACAATAGAAAATATATACAATATAAGTAATTCTTATGGACGCCATCGTACTGCAAATATTCTTCCTACGATTCGAAGGTAAAATATCAGTGGACATATTTTATATTCATACCTATTAGGTAGCTGATATTCCTCTAGTCTAACTTCATATACAAATTGTAAAATCAGGATTTATTACATATATAATAAATCATAAAAAGAGACTATAGGAAAAAAAACAAATCAATTAAATTGTTTAAATTAAAAATATCATTATTTAACCACTACATGGATCTACATATATATAACCACACTTTACAGTTTCAATCAAAAATAATAAATTCTGCAGGACATGTCGAAATACGTGAGTAACGTAGTTTGTATAACAATGTTAGCACGTCAACCGTGACACCCTGAAAACACCAATTGCGTACCAGTATCGTCGTTTCGCTTAAAAATGGCTTAAATTGTAAAGCATTTTCATATGACAGCTCGAACCTGTTATAATAAAAAAAATATCGCTATGATATTTAATATAGATACACAAGTACCTATATTAAATATTATGTACACGTGTCTTCAGAATAAACATATATATTTTTAAATTAATGTAAAAAAGAATTTATATATTTTTTTTCACAACTAAAAAAGTTTTTATGCCGCAATCGTACGAAAGTAAGGCGAGAGGTAGTAGTGTTCGATTCTAAATGAAATATTTTTTATTTTCATTGTCTCGAGGCAAAGTTGCGAAATGCGGAGAACAGAAGTGTCCTACCGTGCTATGTCCGGGATACAGCGTAAAAAATTTCATTCCCACGAATGGGAACTTAACACATTTCTGTCGCGTTGACAGTCAGACATTGACATTCTCTATATATATATAAACTAAGCTAAACTTGTTATTAATACAATTTAAAGATAAAAATAAAACACTTTTTTTTATTCTGAAAATAACAGAATAAATAAACATTGTTTTTATCAAACCATAAAAAATATTTATTTAATTTGGCAATGTAGGCAGAGGGAATATAGTGTTAAGACATTCCGTTCCATACTTTCCGCATAATTTTCCAGACGGTGCGTTTTAGCGGCGAAACTCAACGTCGCTCTTTACCTTGTTTTCACAGCGAGGTCATAAAATAATGATTAATATCCTCGAGTGGGAATCGAACTCACAACCATACACAAAAACAAAGCGTTTAAAGATTATTTTAATTTACTTTATATTTTTTTCGTGTCACCTTCAGAAGGTCTCGTCTATAAACTAAAAGCATACATAAATAAATATAAAGTCATATTCAATATGTCTTTATAATAGACAATATATTAAGCAACTATATCAAAATGCCTTACAATCAAAAGAAAAATAATCTAAAATATACTTTAGTATATTGAAATAAGATATGTTTTTGATTGGATATTCTATGTTATTTGACAGCTTCATGGTTACAACGCTTGCGGCAAGGCAACAGAGCGGCAAAATGGCACATAACACGATATTGTGGCAGAACACGCTGGAATGGACACGACGAATTGTTTTACGTACACTATAGTTATAATAGCCAGATTTATACTGAGTCTGACTCTGAGACAGATTATATCCGTGATAAGTGCTATTCTACAAACTAATATGACATTTGCGTAGTTTAAAGTATCTATGTGTATATAAAAATATACTTAAGAAAAAAATAAAAAAAAATCTGTTTTATACACTTCATGCTACAAGTTCTACAGAATGTGCTTGGAGCTTCAAACTATATGAATCTGAGCTCGAGAGGCTTACTAGCAACCCCTGAAAATTTCCACTGGCTCCATTATCAGATCAGCTCGATGTTACAATATTATTATAATGTCATCTAAATACTTAATTGATAATTGATTCATTTCTGTGATTTTATTACATACTTACAAATATACAAAGCTAAAAGTTTACTTATAATAAAAAATGGTCTAGTGCGAGATGGACTCCAGCGTGGGTTCCGCACCAATTTCAAGATTGTAAGGTAAAGAGAAGTACAACTTATAAAAATTGATAAATTTAAGTTTGCAAGTACTTTCTACTATATATATTGCGTCGTCGCCATAGATTTTTTTAGTATAATGATGTTTATGCGTTATTTTATTTTCTTGAACGTGAGTTTACTTTAAAACTATTCTAATATCTGAACATAAATGTTGTTGTGCCTCTAAAACATCAATTTTAATGATACGCTGTAAAAACCAAATTTAATCTATACAAAACGTTCAACGCATCAATTGCATTTATTTGTATAAGGAATAATACTGCATTGCTTAAAATAATTTCGATATGTATCGTTTACTTTTTTATAATTTCAACATTTTGCCAATACTAAATTACAAAAACATAAAAATAATGTTTTAAATCGAACCAATAATTCCGTGATATATGAATAGGACGTTCAACAAATATTTTTTTCTCTTTTTTAATATCAGTATAATTATCAAATTTTATACTCTAAACATCAATAGGTTAATGACATGATGTTATTTTTTTAACATTGAAATTTGGGGATTAGTGAGCCAAGCGAATATAAGTTTGTAATTGTTTGTATCTGTAATATAAATAAAAATGTCTATTTTTCGTTTTTTTCATTTTTTCCTTTATTTGAAAATTTCAAATTGTAGATCCACGAAAAGTATAACCTATAGATTTTGATTATGCGGCGAATTTTATACATATTCTGCAAACGATGTATAAAAACTCTTATCTTTTGTTTGCGTTGACTTGAAAGTACGATTTCTTCTATGCTCGCAAGAACTAAATATTTGGTAAAAAAATATTTTTTTACATTTTTAAAGTGTTATTTCACACTTAAGAAAGAAAAATACTTGTCAACAAAACGTATAAAAATTTGAACGTAGTGGGGTTTGTACATGGTCTTGACAGATAACAGATGACACAATTATTTTTGAGGGACAGAACCCTAAAAAGCGTTCTTATAATAATGTTCATTAGTAAAGTTTATCCCTGTGTCCAAGAATATCTAAGGTGATATACATTTGACCTTCATGGAAGATGTATTTTTGTACTATACAATTAAATTATAATTTTTGTATGAAAAGAGCAACGCTCGAATTTCTTCACGGTTGTTCTTTGATAAGAACAACCGTGAAGAAATTCGAGCGTCTTGATAGACTGCCTTCCGAGTCATTCCGGTGGTGGCTTTAATTTTATTTGACAGTTCAAAAATGATTGCAAAGGTCTTGAATAAAGAAATTTTAAATTTGATCTTTGAGCTGCTCCTGAAGGGAGCAGGATTTAAGCCCGTGTCTCTTGGAAATCTTCCAAAAAGTCCATGCTCTTTGACCACTTAACCATACGTTATTATCAAGCCACGTCACAATTCTTATACGCTTGTTACAATTAATTTATGTTTTTAGCAACTCTAGGATAGGGAGATTTAAAAAAAAAAACACTACCCTAAAAAAATATTTTTACTTAGTTCTTCAATATAATTTTCAAAAAGTATTCATTCCACCATGTTCTGTGTTTCACAATATATAAATTATTCTTACTGAAATAAAATACTGAAACTTAAAAAAAATCGAGTAACAAAATTATAACGTATTGGACATTAGATATTGTATTAAGACACTACATTGGCAGAGCGAGGAAAAATAAAGTATCTTGCCAGACCAAAAAAATACAAGTAACTAACTGCACCAAGTCGGAATCGAACCCCTAACCATCACATCAACAGTCAGCACCACGACAGCCTCAAATTAAATTTCTATCTAATTATTCCCAACTAAGGTAACAAACTAAAACTAGAGGTACATCACCAATCCCTTTACACCCTTGAATGGACAGTCCATTAGTAACTAAGGGACGATTGTTTGAAGGCTTCAGACGTGGCTAATTCATATTCATATTCGGAACCGCAGCCATTCTACACTGATTGCCTTATTTTGTTCACAATGCCTTATGAATGTATGGGGACACGTATAATTATATCTACAAAATAAAATATTATGTGGCCGTTGTAGCTCAGATGGGCATATGCCTCGTTTGCGAGTTCGACTCTTATTTGGGGTAATAATTTCTTTTTAATTATTACCAATTTCACGCTCTGGTAGAGGACGTTGAGTTGGGCCACTCAAAACGCTATGATTCTACAATCAAATAGAAGGTGGGAAACGGAGTGTTTCAACATTATAAAATGAAATAGAGAGGGAGCTCTCTACTCCACTATTAGCGGAAAAACGTGATACTGAAAAAAAAAAATCATAGATGTTGGTCTCGCAACATGCAAAGTTGTAAAAATTTTTTTGGCAGTTGACATGTACTTTACTCTAATTTATCATCTAAATGTGAGCAAAAACTTGAGTGACAATGTTCTTCATGTCTTCAAGACAAAGTATTAGAAGTCTATACAAATATCTTAAATATCAAACTGTTCTTAAGAGAGTAAGCTTTAAAAAAGTCCCGCATATTTTATATAATTATAAAGTTGATAACAACAAAAAATAGAGCAATTAAATGTTGAGAAAGTGCGGTGTTCCGCCACTAAACTTGCAATGTCTCTAATTTGGTATTTGCAGGATGGAATGTTAAGCCAAAAAAGATAATAATTGATAATTGTTATGTTTATATATTCATAACTGAACATATCTATTACAATCATATATACTTTACACGTAAGCATACAAACAAATAAAATACCTACTAAAAATCCACCCACAAAATCGAACTCCAATTAAGCTTCATACAATCAAAAGACGCGGTTTAAAAAAGAAATTTAATCTCTCTAATAAACATGCTAACAAGACCACGCAACACCTGTTGTATTAAGCGAGACGTTTACTAAACGAGACGCTTTCTCGACCAATCAGGGGCCAGCGGCCGCCCATGCTCGCATCTGATTGGCTGTCGCTAAAGGGAGAGGGGTGGCGGTGTAGGGAGGGGGAGAGCACGGTCTAAGCGTTAACGTGACACTGTCAAGAAAACCGCCGCATCGAGCTTTCGCGAGCTTTTCACTTGCGCGCGCGAACACGACTTTGGATTTTTGTAATAAAAAATATTAATCTTATTTTGTTTATTATAAATATAAAAAAATAAGTTAATTATATATCATTTGTAAAGTGTCAAATTGAATATTTAATTAGAAACTAAATATTAAAGTATATTTAAATAGAGACAATGTTAAATTTGAGTGATAGAAAACAAAAATAATTTAAGTTAAATATATTAATTTTAAATTTAAATTGACTATATAACTAAATATGTCACTCGGTAAACAACCGTCTGACCATATTAAGAGGCCCATGAACGCTTTCATGGTATGGTCTAGAGGTCAACGGCGGAAAATGGCTCAAGATAATCCGAAAATGCATAATTCCGAAATATCCAAGCGTCTTGGCGCTGAATGGAAATTACTTACTGAGATGGAGAAGCGACCGTTTATTGATGAAGCAAAGCGATTAAGGTTAGTTACTATTAAATAAATACACGTATTAAATAAATTACGTGGTCCAACTTATTTAAGCTCGTACAAATTTTAAGTATGACTAAGAATCATTTTTATGTCTTCTTGAAGTACTAGAAGAAATCTAGTGTAAGTACTCGCTTTAACTGTTTTCTTTTTAAAATTAAATTTAAATGTTGCGAATTGAGAGAGGGAGGGAACCCACCAAGACAATGTTCTAACCTGCAACTCTTATTCCGTGGATTTTAAAACGTAAAATGGAAAATATCATTTTTCCCCGTTGCTGTAGGAATTGCGTAAAATCTTCTCTTAGTGAGTTAGTCTTCCTACACTGCCTAGCCTATCTACGTACCAAACTTTGGCTTTCTAAGCCTAGTACTTTCGTCTATGCGATGTTTGTCAGTAACTTAGTAATAGAAGATTATTTATGTATAATTTATTAATACAAAGTAAATAAAACAAGCTATAGGTACATTTGGAGTGGTCTTATAGACTTAATGTCTTAATATATAATTTTTTGTCTATATATAATTTTATTAAAGCCATATTAGTTTCTTTTAATTGATTTTCATCTTAAATAATCTAACATTATTTCTTTTCACTTTTTGTTTAAGGTGTTTGTATGATATTTACAGTAGTCATGACTTTTATTTGGTGGAAAATTGTGTTTTGCCTTCGCTTTAAAAACTACTTTAAACTTATATATTTTATTTAAGACAGTTTATTAATAATTACATGTAAAATTCTCTTTGAAGCATGATAAGTACCTATATGTAAATAATATTGTCTTTAAAAAACATACAGGTTAAGAGAATCATTGAATTGAATGACTATATTTAAATTATTTTAATTTTCTTACTCTGGTGTACAAAGTAAGTTGTCGAGTTTCATCCCTCAACACATAATATCTCGAAAATTGAGCAGAGAGTGGGAATCGATGTGTCGTGTCGAAGGTATTACAGTTAATAATGCAATAAAATAATTTTTTTTAAAGAATATTTATTTTCTACATAAGTTTAATTATATACTACTATATATTTCAAATATATTATAGGTTTAGGACAACGAGGCCAGTCGTGGCGCAGGGGCATAAAGTGTGACTGTAAAATCGACTGGTTGTGGGTTCGATTCCCACTCGAGGAACTAAAATATATATTTTCATTTCTTCGGTGTCCGGTGTCGAGATAAAACCTACCCTGCTGTATGCTGTAGATAAATAGTCCTTATTTTACTCTATACTAAGCTTATACTTTAACAAACTTTTTTTTTCTCTACGTATCAAACTGATAGTGCTTATTTCCGAAGAAATTTTCAGCATTTTTATTAAAGTACAATTTTACTTCCACAAAATATTTATACATTTTTTTAATTTAACTATTAATATTCATTTTATTAAATTTTGCTTTCCATACATAAATTTTTATTTTTCTTTACTTAAGCTTAGTATTTTATTGAGAAGAATTCAAAAAATATAGCCAATAGACGATCCTGCAATAGCAGAAACTAAAAAAACACTTGTGATCTAATCTCTATTACATATGTGATATTATTAATAATATCACACTTAATACGAATTATTATGAGGCCACTTAAGTGGAATAATAATAATGTATTTTTCTGTAGTAATTTAAATCTATATCTATTTTTTTGAATAATAATAATTAATAAGAAGCTTTACACAATGAGGTCAGTCCAATGAGGCCAGTCGTGTCGCAGGGGCACAGAGTGTGACTGTAAACGCGACAGATTGTGGGTTCGATTCCCATTCGAGAAAATTATATCAATATTTAATATTTCCATTTTCTACGCTCTGGTGTTGGGGCAAAACGCGGCGTTGAGTTCCGCCACTCGGCCCCCTTCGTAAATGGAGAATGGAAGTGTCGTAATAGGAATGAAGCGTCTGAACACTAAATTCATTCAGGTTCCCTTTGCCCACCCTGCTATATGTGGGACCAAACCCTACCACACCCTACTTACTAAATAAACTATAAAACAAACGACAATAAAAAGCTACACAAACAGATTAAACACAATTCTACAAGAAAAAAAGAAAAACAAACACAACACTCAGGTTTTATATTTAATCAAATCCTTTATAAGCATTTTAATTTCTTATCAAGACCAACAGACAAACGAAAATGAAGCACCTGTTACTTATCAGTTATCAGTGAAACAAAAAGTGGTTGGATTAGTTAGCTACAGTGTCTAGGTTATGAGATGAACGGAACAAAGCAAATACGCGGACGGATGTTGCCTTATCTTAGTTTTATGTTTGATTTGGCTGTACAATTATATATTTTTTTCTTGCTTGTTAAATAATAAAATTATTCATATATTTATTATTTTGTACTATTTACATCCATGGAACAAAACCCTCAAAAAAAAAAATAGCATCTTTAGTATGTTTGTAAAGACGATGTTTGTTGTTTCCATTTTCATTAAGGTGAATATCATTATGTTTGCGATGTTTTAGCAACCACAGCGTTGAGTTCCGCCACAATATACGCAATTTTTAAATTTGAGCAAAAGCAGAAATCGGAATATATTGTCGATAGGCTTGGCTTACTGTGCCTACTATTTAATAATAAGCTATATTTTTGATATTTTTTTTAATATTTTTTTTTATATAACACTACATAATGTGAAATACTTTATTTTATACTTAATGGAATTATCCACACACATCACTACAAAAAATATTCTACAATTCAATCAATTCAAAATAAACATAAATTAAAAACGGAACAATACAGATAGGGTGTTGTAATTTCTAATTATGAACAAATTTTAAGCCGTTGTAGCGCAGAGACAAACTTGCGACTGTAAATATGACGGTCGTGGGTTAAATTCCCACTCGGGGGATCAATTTTAAATATTTCCATTTTTTTTTTTACTGTTAGCATGGCAAAACTCGGTGTTAAGTTCAGGTTCAGTAATTTATATTGTATTTATTATATTGTATATATATATATATATATATATATATATATATATATATATATATATATATATATATATATATATATATTCATTATTGCTATTGTTATTTTTAATAAACTTTTGAATCAAAATTAATAGGGTACTTCCGATCGTTGTAGTACTAGTTCAGGAAAAGACCTCAAAACTATACATTTGTCGTTATATCCTACAAAGTAATCGCCTAAAACGGAATCAAAATTAATAGAGTGCTTCCAGTTAACCTAGAATTATGAATTTTGGCAGGTAGCGCTTTTTTTTGTTCCTTTTAGCATTTTTATTTTGGATGTAATGTATTTCCGCCTATTCCTCTTTTAATCTTTCTTTCAGCTTCAAGCTGAATCCCGTATGTAGTAGGGTAAGCAGAGGGAGTCTAGTGTTAAGACACTCCGTTCCCCACTTTCTGCCGAATCTTTCAATGCGTTGTGCGTGTTGCGGCTTTGTCTTGATGCCAGAGCGAAGGAATAAAAATATTAAGAACCCACAGCCGTCGCACAACAGTCACACCCTTGTACCCCCTCTGCCATGGTGGCTTCAATATCGTTAGGTATTTCTCGCAATTTGCGAGATACACCATTTCTAATCATTTGCTATTTTGCACTTTATGTATTCAAGAGCCTTCTTTCTACATGCCTTTTCATTCATCAGATTGAATATATCAATTATTTAATTTTCTAACCTATTATTTTTTTCTTTCACATCCATCAAAATCTTAAGTATCGTATCGTATAGTTTTACTATGGGATATGTTCTTTCTTTTAGCTACACACTATATTACGCACATGACAGGACTAGCAGAGGAAATCTAAAGTTAAAGTTAAGACACTCCTTTACCATTAAAACGCTTCCGTTCGCCACGTTTTGCTGAATTCTGAAAGCATTACATGTTAAGTGGCAGAACTCAGTCCCACGCTTTGCCTCATTACCAGAGCGAGGTAATAAAAATATTAATATACAACAAATTATTCCCACGAGTGAAAAACGAAGCCACGACCACCTCGTTTCCAGTCGCACGGTGCCACTGTGACACGACAGCTTCAACGTCAAGACTCAATTCTATAAACACCATCGGGCGGTCATACCCCTTCTAATATTGAAGACTGAGAAAAGATAGAAATAGATATATAAGATAAGAGTACCAACATTTAAACATCCTAATTGCGTACCCTCATAACAAATCAATCCAAAAAGATCCCAAAGACAATTATCTGGTCGCATTGTAATAATATCTAGCATTGTTGGGGCGAGGCGTTATCGGGGCGCGCCAGGGCTATAAAAACAAGCTTATGCCTCCAGTCTAGCTCTTTGTAAAAGATATCCGGATATACGCGCGTTTGCGTTTACGTTTGTGTTTGTGTTTGTGTTGCTGGTGCTTGGAATGTGGGTAGTTTTAGTGCTTGGATTTGGTTTTTGACCTATTTTTTTTTGTATAGCTACGAGTAGGTATTTTTTATAAAATGAATAAGATTAAGCTATCGTGGCGTTTTAAATGTCGAACTGAATACAATGATTGTAAGATTTAGACAAGAAGAAAAAACATTGATAAACGTCTATGTGATAAAAATATATTTCAACTGAAAAGTTTTTAAATAAAATATGTACCATGTGCTTATATTAAAAATCATACATTTACTTATTTGAGGTACTCGTACATACACGATAGAGTTGTGGCGCAAGGGCACAAGCGACTATAAACGTAACAAGTATCTTTATATCTATGACTGTAAACGTGACAAGTTCTAAGTTCGATTCCCACTCGAGGAAATGAAATATTTGACATTTTCACTTTTTTACTATGATGTCGATGTAAATGGGGAACTGAATATCTTTACACTAGGTTCTCTCTACCTACCCTCATGTCTGCAGGATACCAAAAACGTACTTATATCGGTTCACAAAAATAGAGCATTACACAAGTTTCCTTGGTAATTTTTCTAAACATTAAGATATTTTCTATCCCACAAGGCCGTTGTAGTGCAGCGACACAGCGTGACTACAAGCGCGTTTCGAGTTCCGCCACTACTCAATGTCTCCAAAATGAGGAGAAAATTGGGAACGAAATGTCTTGACACTAAATTCTCTTTGCCTACTCTGCTTATACGGGATACATTGTACAGCAAAAAAAATATAGAGGCTGTTGCTTTCATTAAGCATTTTACAATTAAATTAGAATAAGAAGAAGTAATAGTAGTAGTAGTAGTAGTAGTGAGGCCGGTCGTGGCGCAGCGGCACGAGGTGTGACTGCAAAACCGACTGGTTGTGGGTTCGATCCCCACTCGAGGAGATAAAATATTTACTTAAATTTATATTTCTATTTCTTCGCTCTGGTGTCGAGGTTAAGCGCGGCGTTGAGTTCTGCCACTCAACACGCAATGCCTCCAGAATTCGGCAGAAAGTGGGGAACGGAGTGTCTTAACTCTAGGTTCCCTCTGCCTACCCTGCTGTGTGCGGGATATAGCGTGAAGCTAATTTAATTTAATTTTTTAATTTTTTTAATAGTAGTAGTACTTCGTAAATTCTTTATGAACGTTCAGAAACGGATCTATCCGATGTAGAGTGAAGTGTTACACGAAAAAAATAAATAACGGATAACTTAGTTTATTCGTTTATTTTAACTACTTCTTAAACTATGGAGATGCGTGATCATAAAAAAAATTATAAAAACAAATCATTTCTCTTGTCTAAATATAATCACAGCGTTTAGAACCGTAACGTAACACGCGATATTTATTAGGCTGAAAGAGGCACTTATTCTCTCTAAATATACCTAAATGCGGCGTTTAGTACCGTCACAGAACACGCAATATTTATAATAGATAGATATCTAATATTTATAATAGATATGTGCGGGATACAGCATGAAACCAATAAAAAAATATAGCAAATAAAAAAAACTTTTGAAGTAAATACAAAACAGTTAGTTTTTCTATGACACCCTTCACAATAGTTTTCTTTGGATAGTGCCACAATCAAATAACAGCTACAGGCGCTCAGAAGTTAATTTGGCGATAGTGTTTACTTCTCTTAATAGAACTTTCTTGGCTTTGGTGCGTTATTATCTTTTCAAGTATATGCACTTATTAAGCTTTAGTTTTAAAATATATTATATACTAAAACATATTATATTCGTAATTATTTTACTACAATTGATGAAATATTTTTATCTATTTAATTTTGTTTTTGGCTTCACAATGCATCGTGCATGTTAGGTAGAGGAAACATAGTGTTTAGACACTCCTTTTCCGTAAAATTTTCGAGACATTGCATGTTAAATGACAACGTCACGCTTTTTCTTTTTGCGAGGAAATAATACATATAAGAGTAAGCAGAAAGAACCTAGCAGTCTAGTGTTAAGATACTCCGTTCCCATTAAGACATTTCCGTTCTTCTCTTGTAATACCAACCAAAATAACCTAATAACAATTATAATCAATTATATAACCGGTTCTATACTTTTGTTACGAAAGTATAATACATACATAATACTATAGCATACGATATATGTATTTAAAACAAGAATCTTATTTACGTAAGATAAATTAAAGCATATTTTCCACACTCAGATACAATAATCAATAGTAATTACACAAAAGTCACTACTGAATGAAAATTAAACGTTGCACTTTCGGACCAAAATTATATGCGAGCGATTCGAATAATTTTTAAAATGAACAACCACTCGTCGAGTTCCACCACTCAGCTCTTTCAAGTTCAGAAGGATAGAGTTAAGACAGTGTTAAGACAGAAAGTAGAGTCAGTACTCTATTTTGTGTCTCAGTACTAAATTCTTTTAGTCAACTCTTATCTTATATTTGTAGCTCCGGCCTCCACCTACGTAGCGTACCGTAGCTTTTGGCGCTCCGTTCACTATGACTACCCCGCTAGAGATACAGCGTGAAGCTGGTTTACTTTTAGCTTATCTAATATTTCATAAAAAGTGTAACTGATTCTCAATGACAATTCCTATAGTTCAAGATCCCAGGGCCCCCAGACCTGTGTCATTTTAGCAAAGCTGAAATTTTGAAGACTGTTAGTCTAATGTGTACTTAAAACAGTATGCGTACTTACTGACTTGAGCTTGGGCCCTTCGGAGGCAGCACAAAGCGCAGGGCGCATTTAACCATTTTATATAGAAAGCAGCAGCACATTTTATATAGAAAGCACTTTAGAAAGCTAGACAATAGCTTTCTAAAGTGGCTATTTAAATTATCCAACCAAAAATTAAGTAAAATTTAACTTCTGATTTAGAACGGCTGAACGTAACTAACTCAATGGCGATTTTTTTTATTATCGAGAACTTGTTTAAAACTTTTCAAATGGCTTGTGCTGACATAACAAATGAACAAAAAAATATCTACATACTAGATTCTCCCTGCCTATCCTTATCCTTTTTCCCATAAAACGTGAACCTGCTCTCCATACAATTACAATTACTCCATTAAGCAGCTGGGAGCGTCCAGAACCTAATTGTAACTTAAAAAATATTTGAATAATTTTAAGCGCCTCCTTAACATAAGAAATTTCCAAAATCTTCAGTATCTTGATATTGCATTCTCTTTGCCTACCCTGCTATTTGAGGTAAACAGCGAGAAGTTTAAATAATAAAAATAAAACAATATATAACAATTATCTATATATATATAAAAGGACTTGTGCTGACTGACTGAGGTAAGACGCACGCAGAGCCATAACCGCTGATGGTAGAAACGTGAAATTTGAGCAGACGTTTATTTTCATATTCTGGACATCCACTAAGAAGGAAATTTCAAAAATTTTAACCCTAAAGGGATGAAATAGGGGTTGAAAGTTTGTATGGAAAAAAAAATGTAATCTGCACCGATTTTTATAAAATTTGAAATTCAGACTCTTAAAAATATTTCATTGGACACGTGTTTCATGGTTTTTAAGAATTCACCCCCTAAGGGTTCAAATAAGGGGTTGAAAGTTTATATGGAAAAATCTTTAAATTGCCACCGATTTTTATAAACATTTAAATTCAGACTGTTAAAAATATTTTATTGAACTTGGTTTTTTTAGAATTCACTACTAATAAGCGGGCGAAGCCGCGTGCGCCCTCTAGTTATATACAAAAGTCCCAATACAAACCATTTAAAGCCCAGCTCATTCCACACAAATGTCGATCTTATTATCTGTTACTCCATACAATGGCCCCAGTAAGCAGCTAGGGGCGTCCAGAACTTAATTTCGACGTGTTGATACTTCACTATCGGTCAACACTCACACAATATACTGTAAGGCGCGGTGTGTTTATTCATACTCACTCATTTTTTATCATATATTTCGATCGATATGCGATCGCAAACACCGTCTTCGTTTTATCTACGAAATTTGTCCGGATAAATGGTAATATAAACAATGTTTTGTAATGTGGATATTTAATTTTGTTATAGATACCTATGTTTTATTGTAGCTTTTAAGTTTTTACTGCGACTTCGTCCACATGGTTAAATGGATATAACGAAAAGATTTTATATTATATCGTTATTCATTATATGATATAAGGAAGGCTATGTTCCTCGATAAGTAGTAGTAATTTTGAGTTACTTAACCAAACAAGCTATTCAACTCTATAAAAATTAAGTATTTATAAATAAATTGATTGTGAAATCGTTATTTAAATATAGTTTTTACATCAATATTAATTTACGGCTGAAAATATATGGGTTTTCACATCATTTATTTTGTTATTTTATTTTAGGATTCCATAACTCGAAATGAAAATATAAAATCTCTATAAGTTTACTTTTTTTGTTCGTCTGTCAGTCTGTCTAGTTAATTTATCACGAGATCTCGTGGATATATAAAAAAACCGGACAAGCGCAAGTCGGGCTCTCCCACCAAGAATTTCATTATTCTAAGTTAACCAAAAGTACCCTATTAATTTTGATTCCCTTTACAGTGTCGAAATACGCGTTCATATCTCCCTTTTAAGTAAATGTATCTATAAATATTTTTTATGCAATCATGGGGCCGTAGATCTGAGTATATGATTAGACTTTCAATTCGATATCTCCAAGCATTCCTGACATAAAGGCTTTTGACAGACAGACAGACAGACGGACAACAAAGTGATCTTATAGGGGTTTCTTTTTTCCTTAAAAGTTACGGAACCCTTAAAATTAAGCTTTTAAATCACAGCAATCAAAAGGCATTTTTGCATAGTTTTTGAATATTTTGAATGAAATTCAAAACCTATTGTATTTTTAGTTAGCTTTCAGTACAAATAAAGGAAAAAATCCGAAAACTAGAAAATACTGATAAAAACTATTGCAAACTTATAATTGTAGCTCATTATCATCTTATATAAATTGAATGCACACGCCCGCAAAATTAAATTTATCAACGGAACCCTCGATGGGCGAGTTCGGCTCGTATTGCACTGGTAAATAAAATAAATCAATCAATATTTTAAATAGAATAATCCAACTATACATATCGATATCATTTAATTTTTTTACAGAGCAAAAAAATAATTTCTAAAGATGTACCGGATACGCAAAGTACATCGGCTTCAAATACAAACCAAACACAATTCACCTCTAAAAAACCTCCAATAAAACCAATATGTACCAACAATATCAACAAACAGACCTTTCATATCGAGAATCGTATCGCGCCGTTTACTTAACTCGATTAAGTTGTCGCTCACAAAAAAATATATTGATAAAATTATCTTCACGCATCTCTGGACTTTTGCCTTGTATGTAAAGACAATTTAGTGATGAGTCACTGTATTCTATTCTTCACGTTTTCACGCATATTTTGCTGAATGAAATAAGTCAAAAGAGAAGCCAGTGTTTAGACACTCCGTTCATCACCTTCTATCCATATTTTTCAAGATATTGCGTGTTGGGCGGCGTTTTGTCTACAAAGTGGAGAAATATTGGTTTTAGCCTTATCCTGTTGCTGCCGCACATAGCTATGAACCTAAAAACTTAGTGTTATGAGGCTTCGTTCCAATTGAGACATTTCCGTTCTCTACTTTCCATCTAATTCTCGTGACATTTCGTGTTGAATGGTGGAACTCCACGCCGCGCCTTGCCTCATTACCAGAGCGAGGATAATGAGAATATTTAATAAGAAATAAATATAATTTAGAGGCCGGTCGTGGCGCAGCGGCACGAGGTGTGACTGCAAAACCGACTGGTTGTGGGTTCGATCCCCACTCGAGGAGATGAAATATTTACTTAAATTTATATTTCCATTTCTTCGCTCTGGTATC